>CABHPR010137498.1:9245-24779 GCA_902168415.1 Peromyscus melanophrys | reverse complement strand
CAGCTGAACTAGAGAAGAAAGTATACTTTAAAGCAGAACTTAGAGGTGATATATAGAACCCAAGATAGATTGTATTTGAAAATAAAATTATTTTTCATGCCTGTTTCTTCTTATAGAAAGCTCCAAAAATAAGAAATATTCTCAATTCAAAATAAAATCCTGAAGAGTTCTCAGAAAAAAACAAAACAAAACAAAACAAAAAACAGAATGTGGTCCCAGGAAAGTAAAAGTTGATTGTAAAACCATTTCTTAAGACCTCATAATTATTTAAGATGGTGTCTTAGAGACCTTTCAGAGAAACAAGGAGCTATCCAAGGGTGCATATCATAGAATGTCTCTGAGACAACAGAATTTCTAAAACTCCACAGAATCCTTAAGAAAATTCAAAGAATAGAAGATCGTGTCTCAAAGAAATGCATAGGTGTACCATCATCTAAAGCAACAAGCAATCAACAAACTTAACAATCAAACCACCCAGTTCTTAAAGGACTTATATTGGCAGAAGCACTAAGTCTACTAAATTGAACTGAGAGAATACAAAATGAAATTCTTTTCAAATTTCTTAACTTTTGTAGGCAGAGAAAAAGCTGAGAAGACTATCAGAAACCAAAATGTATAGCTTTAATGGGGAGGTAAGTATCACACAAAAAACAGAGTGAAATATCACAAAGGCTGGATTCCAGAGATGTATGTCTTGAAGCAGCAACAGGTTCTAATCACAGAGCTATCCAGCTTAGCCCAGCTGGATATCAAAACCACAATGTGCCTGTGGTCATGGTGTGCCTAATTCCTCCCTTATGGATGGGAATGTTCATTGCCTCTCTCCTTATTCTCCTCCCTTACATGTTGAACATGAAATCATATGACTTAACTCTTCAGACTGAGATCTTCAGATTGCAGGGACTACCCTGCAACCAATAACCTGTAGCCAAGGATCTTCATCTGTACCTTAATCTGGTAATATTGTAAACTTTGAGCCAAAGTCATAATGGAATGAGGCTTTGGCATTCTTGAACTAGTTTCACTCATAATGTGTAAGTTTTGGAGAAAGTACTATCACATGACTTCTGAAGGTACACTTGATCCTTCCATGAAAGCCAGCTGCCATGTGAGTGATTCAACAGTTCTAAGGTCTCAGTGCAGAAAATGCTGAATGCAGGTTCCCTTGTAGAGAGTTCCAGATGAGCTCAACCTTCCAATACCCTTCATCAAGGCACTGGCCATGCAAATGAACCCTCTTGAGCCCTCCTGAGTATAACTAAGTGTCACAAGGAGCAAAATATCAGCCAGCCAAGCATTTAGAATCTGTGAGATAAAATAAAATAAAATATAATTATTATAATAGGATATAATATAATTTAATTATTGCTGTTTTAAGCCATCAAATGCTTGGGTCATTTGTTATGCATCGACAGTAACAGTCTCTGATGTATTTGACCTTGTGCTCATCTTATAAACATGGGCTAGTTTATCCCTTTCTATATTCCCAAGGCCTCTAAAATAATGCCTCTTGAACAATGATGGATATGTTTACAGTATACAAATCTTGTCACATACAAGAACTCTGAGTGTTCCATATATTTTATGAGTTAAGTAAAAATGAAATTACTGGCCTCAACTTTTCTGATAAGAAACTAAGTATTGTCTGGGGATATAACTCAAGGGTAGAGTATTTGCCTTTTATGGACAAGGTTCTCAATTCTATCCTCAGCACTAAAGAGGGGAAGGCAGGTGGGGAGGAAGAAGTGAGGGATGAAGGAAAGGGGCAGCAAAGAATGAGGATAGTAAGAAAGAATTAAAGATGGGAAAACTGAGGTTCAAGTGTCTTTTTCTATCTCTATTAAATAATCCATTTGGAAGTAAACCTAGAACTTTTGAATATGAGTACATTGGACACCCCTCACAAAGTACTCCCTTTGCACACTGTAGAATCTACAGCAGCACATGCTTATTTAATGGAGGAAGAAAGGAAAAGGGAGAGTTGGAGGCAGGCAGGAAAAGGGAAAGAAGAGCATTCCCAAGGCTCTTCATTTCCATGGTTAAGTATCTCACCTGAACTCTACCACAGTTGACAAGACACAGAACCCAGTGAAGTTCGTGAGCTCAGTATTTTGCCAGCTCCCATTTTCTTCACATTTTAACATTCTCAGAGCTACATAATTTCTCTGGTTCAACTTGGAAACCTCACAGGACTGAGCACCTCCCCTTTTGTCTCTTCCTCTTAGCTTGAAGGTTCAGAAGTCCCTTGATCTTCTTAGATCAAGAGCACCAGAGTAAAATAATCATCCTTACCCAGTGTCTAAGTTAGGGTTTCTATTGTTGCAACCAAACACCATGACCAAAAGGCAACTAGGGAAGGAAAGGATTTATTTGGCTTACGCTTCCATATCACTGTTCATCACTGAAGGGAGTCAGCACAGGAACTCAAGCAGGGCAGGAATCTGGAGGCAGGAGCTGATGCAGAGGCCATGGAGGGGTTCTGCTGACTGGCTTGCTCCTCATGGCTTGCTCAGCCTTATTTCTTATAGAAACCAAGACCCCCAGCCCAGGGATAGCACTACCTAAAATGGACTGGGCCCTCCCTGCATTGATCACTAATAATGCCTAACAACTGGATCTTACGGAGGCATTTTCTCAGTTGAGGCTTCTTCCTTTCTGATGACTCTAGCTGTGTCAACTTGACACAAAACCAGCCAGTCCAGCCAGACAGCAAACATTAGAGTGATAATAAGTGAGATAAAATGCATTCTGGGAATGATCACTATATAAAACTGAGGTGACATTGGGAAATGGGAATCAAGAGATAGAGATTTTGAAAATATTTATGTTAGGGATATTAGAAGCCTGGAGCACAAATAAGCTCACAATCTGAGGCTGAGTAGGAGGTGGAAGGTGGCTTTACCTACTTCTAATTTTCTACTTCACAATTATAAATAGTAAAATAGCATTTTATTTCAGTCCCAGGGAGTCTTCTTTAGATGTACCGATAACTTGGATCTGAACTGAATAAATCCTGTTTCTTTCTACAACAATACAAACAGACAAGCATCAACATGTTCCTCAGTAAAATGTGATAAAGATTTGACTCTGCTGAACTATAAGGCATAGACAGGAAATAAGTTACAGTAGTAAGGTGCAACTGTCCCCATGGCTGTGTGTCCCCTCAGTGTCAGCAGCTGAGTGTCTGTCTGCGTGTGACCTTCAAAACTCCAAGTTTACAACAATCTTCAGGACATTTTCAACCAAACCATGAGGAATGGAAAAGAATGGAATGAAACATAATGTTCACGGAGTTCCTGGCAGACCAAGAGGCTACACACAACAACTCCCTGTCACAGTGAAACAGCTTACCAGTTGCCTGATTAATAGCAGGTGGCCTTACTCAACTAATGGGACTCCCTGATATTCTATTATCATCAACCAACAGGAAGAAGGTATGGATTTTTACTATCTAACCCCTTTACCATAAAACTACACACGAACAAAAGGTTGAGAGCTCTAAGATGGACTGCAAAGAGGATGTTGTATTAATAATAAACGTTTTGAAGTTCATTATATCTTTGAGAAAATGTAAATTGATTTTTAAATTTGCAAATCATAACTACACATTTTTATGGAACAGTATAATTTTGATTTATGTAAAAATGGGATAATTAAATCAAATTAATTAATATATTATACATCCTTTATTTATGTGTCTATGTGGTAATATTCAATATTTACCTCTTCACTCTTTTATTTTCTTTGGTTTTTATTTAAATTTTTTCATACAAGGTATTTTGATCATATTATTTACCCTCCCCCAACTCCTCTCAGATTCTCCCCACCTCACTGCCCACCCAACTTCATGTTTTTTCTCTCTCTTGCTCAAAAAGAAAAAGAAGAAAAAAACTAAAACCAAAACATAAAATCAATAAGACAAAAAAATACCCAAAACAAAACAAAGAGTAAATACGCGCACATGTGCACGAGCACGCACACACACACACACACACACACACACACACACACACACACACACACCAGAGTCCATTTGTGTTGGTCAACTATTCCTGGGCATGGGTCCTGCCCTGAAGTGTGGATGATACACGCAGTGACATTTCATTGCAGAAAACTGATTTTCCTTTCCCAGCAGGTTATCATTTACAAATACCAAGGCTTGAGAGAGAATATAAATTTGAATCCTACCTCAATCACATGTTAACAATGACCTTGAGGAAACCATTGAACTCTTTCTAGCCACTTTGTTTTACTGAGAACAGAAAATACAATAACATTGATGAGGTCTCTGTGAATTTTAAATTCACCAATGTTCTGATTACTTCTAAATTTACATTTCTGGCTCATATTTCTTCCCTGGGCTCCAGACTCAAATATTCAGGCTCCAGCTTGATATCTCTGTTGGAGACCGCACAGACAACTCAGAGACAATAATTTGCAAAGTGAACTTTTGACTCTCAAGTTTCTTAGACACACTTCAGACTCTAAACTGGTTTTCCAGATCTTCCTACTTTCAGTCATGAACTCTATCATCTACCTAGGTGCTTACGCCAAAGACGGCAAGGTCAGCCCTAATTCTGTCACCGTGTGAAAACAATTTGCCAGCTATTTCTGGAATACATCTGGAAACTGAACAGTCCCATATACTGCCTGTCCGGTCTCAGGAGCCATCATCACTTTGCTGCTCTGTAACTGTTACCTGGTTTCTTTGCTGGCCTCCTATGATTCCAAGCATTTACTATGCATCGGGGTATCAACATTTTACCCTGAAGTTCTCAGTCTTTTGTTTCCAGTGAAGTTGTGGGAAAGATGCCTGAATTCTAATAAAGGAAACATGAGTGAAATAGGATCATTTGAGCCCAGGGCACAGGAGAGTATGAAATTATGCTTTCATTCCATCTTTAGTAGCTACCTTGGAACTCATATGTTGATAGGGTGGAGCCAAAGGACAGATGTCGCCTGGATCCATACATGGAGAAAATAGTCCTTTGAGACATATCTAGCCACGCTAAGCTGTGTGAACAAGAAACAAACCATTATTGTAGTAGGACTCTCAAAATAATAGTCTAGCCTGTCTGGGCCATAATTCATCTACCACATAATAGGTAGAGTGGTATTTTAGAAGTGCAATTGTTTCATCTCCCTCCTTCATTTAAAATGTTCTCCTGGCATCCATTTAAAATATGACCCAAATTATTAAGCGTGATCTACAGAAACTAATTGCTCTGATCTCAGAAGCTAAAATTTTGCATCCCACTACATCTGGGTACTGAAAATTAGCCACACTAACCTGATTTCTGCTCCTCGAACATTCCAGAACCATCTCCAGCTGGTGTACAAGCTTCTTCCAGAAACATTTACCCTAGAACTACTCTCAGTTGTCTTGTGGCATCTGTCAGTCCTCTTGCCTTGAAAGGAATTCCCTGTCAACCCTGTCTAAATAGATTTCCCCAGGAAGTCCCTCTCTATTTTCCTGTTTCATTTTTGATAGTTAAGTATGATTATAGAAATTATCCATATTATGTTATTACTTGATTGCTAAAAGTTCTATGCCTTTTTTTGTCAATTTCTTTTCATTGGAATATAGGTTACTTGAGGACCCATTCAGTGGTACCCTTACCACTTATTAACATGCCTGGCACAGAGCAGGTACATGACAAGAGCTAATGTTATTATATTAGTTAGTGTTCTATTGTTGTGATAAAATAACATGGCTATAAGTAACTTTTGGGGGAAAAGTTTTATTTGGCTTATATTTCCACACCACAACCCATCATTAAAGAAAGTCAGGACAGGAACTCAAGCAGTTCAGGAACTGGAAGCAGGGCCCTCACATGCCAATCATCTATCAAGAAAATGCACTAAAGACTTGCCTATGGTCCAACACTATAGAAGCATTTTCTCAATTAAGATTCTTCTCTGATGATTCTACTTTGTGTCAAGTTAACATAAACTAGCCAGCACAACTATCACTAATGTTTTCATAGACAATGCAGGTATCCATACCTATCTCTATCATTAGCTAAATTCCAGCAAGAACATATATACGCACCTCTGTAGATCTGCAAGAATACTGACATAATACTATATGGAGATTTCCCTCAACTAAAATTCAGAGGGATGCAATCCCCTTCTTATCCATGGCCAACTAGGAGTTTTAGCATCTTATCATCAACTGATTTGTTCTTACAAGAACAAAATATCTTGTGACACAAGACATATAGAACTATTAAAAAGAAAGAAAACAAGAATAAAAACTTCCATAGAAGAAAACAATCAACTATCTAGCAAACATAGAAATACATTCAACCCAACAACAAACAAGCAAGTTGCAAGCATATAAAAGTATTTTTGAGTGTAATACCTAGTGGTGATACAGTGAGATTAGTACAATTTATTACTAGGCAAACTTTCTCCACTGGGGACAAAAACACTATGTATCCAGAGCACAACAAATACATCCCTTGACAAGTAATGTCAATTCTAGGGATTTTTCTACTGAAAAAATTCTATATATTAATGTCAAATACAAAAGTTATACACCATGATGATTATCAGGGAACAAAACACAATATCTAAAGCAAACAAAAAGAGGAACTACCAAAAATCCAATTGTGTGAGAATCATTAAGAAGTTAGAATCAACCCCCTGTACATAACATTAACAACCATAAAGGGGCCTGTCAGAGCATCAGTAATCCCTGCACTTGGAGGCCAAAGCAGGAAGGCAGTGAATATGAGGCTGTCCTAAGCAAGACTGTCTCAAAAATGAAATGATTGTTAGAGGTAATCACCATTATCAGGGATGCCCATTAGTCATGTTGTTGTTATCAGTGTTCATCTGTACTAACTTGAGAAAATGTCATGATCCCAAATGCCTTGTGATAATGAGACAGGGAATCTTAGAACTACTGGAGAAATGTTTAGTTGGTTAAAAAAAACAAAAAACAAAAAACAGGATTTGTTGGTGGGTTGAGGGGAAGGGAGGCTAGTAACTAAAGGCACCCGAGGCAGAGGGGTATTCTGGGGGTTTACATTCTTGCAGGCTTGAGAAAAGAGCCAAGAACTTGTAAGAATACAATTCAATGGGGCAGGAAGCCTTGCAGAGCCTTGTACATCACTGCTTCTGGCTGCCTTACTTACAGCTCCCTTCTCTTAGCAGTCAGTGGTGCTGTACATGAGATTAAGTGCCCTGCAAGTGAAGGGAGAAGATTTTAGACGAGATCCAGTTGGCTCTAAGAAACAAGGCCTAAAGGCAGGTCTGGGGAAGAGTTTAGGGATGGTTTGTGCAGGAGACACCTGTGACACGAGGAAGATGGCATTCAAAATAAGAATAGACAGCTACTGCAGCCTGGGAACAGCAGGGCTCTTGTCATACCCACTGAGACAATGCCTGTCACAACAGTGAATTCATGTGGGTTCAGCTATTTGGTCCGATGCCTTTGGCAACATGGAAGAAAATACTCTAAGACCCTTTGGTCTTAGCACAGCTCAATTCTTCAGTGGCTTTTTGGTCAGTATAGGTTAAAGGAAGGGAACCATGAATAAATCTCTCTCTCTCTCTCTCTCTCTCTCTCTCTCTCTCTCTCTCTCTCTCTCTCTCTCTCTCTCTCTTTCTCTGTGTGTGTATGTGTCTGTGTGTGTTATGAGGTATGGGGATATATGAAAGATAGATAATAGTGCTGTGGGATGTTATGTATGCTGTGAATGTGTTGCTCTAATTGGTTGATAAATATGCTGATTGGCCAGTAGCCAGGCAGGAAGTGTAGGCAGGATAAAAAGACAAGGAGAATTCTGTGAAGTGGAAGGCTGAGTCAGTAGACTCCAGCCTGCCGTCCAGGGAGCAGCATGTAACGGCACACAGGTAAAGCCATGGAATATATGGCAACATATAGATTAACAGAAATAGGCTGAGTTAAAATGTAAGAGCTAGCCAGTGGTAGGCCTGAGCTAATGGCTAAGCAGTTTTAATTAATATAAGCTTCTTAGTGATTATTTTATAAGTGGCTTCAGGGTCCATGGGGCTGGGCAGGACCAGAGAAAACTTCAGCTACATAATAGATCATATACATAGATCCAAAGTCACCAAGTTAATAAAGACCTACTCTGGTCCGTCTTTCTCTCCAGGGTTGGATTAAACTCAGATTCTTGCACATGCCAGGTAATCATTCTTTTACATCCCCAGCCCTAATAATACTTTCAGTGTATATGTGTGTATATGTATGCGTGAGTGCCTGTTTGTATGCCTATGTGTTTGTTTACATGCAGATACGCATACATGTTTGTGCAAAGGCATGTGGAAGCCAGAAGTCATTGTCGGGTATCTTCCTTTATTGTTCTCCACCATACTTTTTAAAGTTCATTCATCATCAGCATGGGGAGGCATGCACATCCCACAGTGCATGTGGAGATCAGAACAAGTTTGGGGAGTCATTTTCTTCTTCCACAGAGTGTCTCATGAATCAAACTCAGGTCATTGGGCTTATACAGGTGAGTGATTTTACATGCTGAGCCATCTCACTGACCCTCCACCTGGTGTTTTAAAACAGGGTCTCTTCACTGATCCTTGAGGTCACCAAGGGCTAGCCTGGCTAGCCAGTGAGTTTCCAGGCTCTGCTTGTCTTTGCCTTCCCCATCAGAGCATGGGTTACAGGCATGTTGCTCACTTTTTCATGTGACTGCTGGAGATCAGAACTCATGTCCTCATCTAGGGTAGCAGACATTTTACCAACTGAGCCATCTCTCCAGCCCTGATTATTATTTTGGTAATAATGTTCAGCATCTATTTTCAAATGCAATGTGTTTTAAAACATTCAACAGTGAGCTTGAAAAACTGAATCATAACTTTAAAGCCATTCCTTTGTGCCATTATGTAACCAGGAGTGTGTACTTGCTGAAAGTATCATCCCCACGCTTATGCTAGTCAGCCTACCCTAACTAGTCAGGACAGACCACATCAGTCTTCCCCAAATGGCCTTTCTTTAATACACATTCTTTAATGAAGCTTGCACTAGATAAACTGTGGAAAGAGCCGATATGCCCCTTGAGTGTATCTTTACGATCTCTGTAATTAGTGCAAGACCAAAGCACACACACACTGGCAGCCCTCAGTCCCTTTATGAGTTAGAGTTGGTGGGAATCACATCTCAGGAGAAGCACTGAACTCACATCCCAGCTGAAGGAGGTCCTGAAATTCTGGCCTCCGCTTGCAGGACAGGAGCTAAAAAGTGCCTAAACACTTCAAAGACAGGAAGGCCTTGGAGGTGACTTCACTTTACCAGAGGATATTCTAACACTACCCCTCTGAAAGAATATCAAATCTCATATAGAACATGGATGCTTATTTATGAATGATATACAAGTTATAATGTATATGTATTTAATATAGGTTTTACAAGTAGAAACACTGGTGAAATATATTACCACACAATGTCTTGCTAGATCTGATAGGTCATATTTTCATTAGTGAACATTCAAGATCCCAACATATACTTTAAGCAAGGTGCTGTCTAATTAATCAATACAATTCCAGTTCGATACTTTAAATATTTCTATTGGTAACACAGAATTTTTAACCATCTCCCTATAATATTAGAACGTGATTGTATTGTTTTATTCCATAATATGATGTAAGCAATATGACTCGAAGCTTACAGGGAGCTCAGATTAAGATCTAGGGGAGTGTCCACAGCCATTTTCATATTGATCGCTTTATTTATTAACAGGTAACTTTAACCAGCCCTCATTCCACTAAGAGTAATTTTAGTTAAAATTTAGATTTTATCCATAAATCCTTTCTCATATAACCATGAATTACAAGACACTATAATTTACTGCAATCAAATAAAATCCCATGGCTCTTTGCAAAGCCATCTGTATTCTGAAATTCCAGCTTTTCCCTTGGGTTAACATCCACACTCCACACCACAGTGCTGCTTAGAGTATATACACTCTGGAGGCCAGTGCCAGCCCTCAATGTGTTTCCGGGGCGTCAGGAGGTAGTAGAGGAATCTAAAGTTGGTGCTTATATAAATATCCAGCATTTTGACAGAATATATGAGCTTCTTTAATGGGAAGAGGGAGGAACTTATATTTTGTATATTTTAGTTTTTATTTTATTGCTCTAGAAAATCATCTTATACCTCATGAAAATGTGAGTTTGGTGGCAGATTGAAAGTAAAAATAAGTGATCTTCCATGACATGTAGTTGAGAAACACTGACATTAGGAACATATACAGCAGTAAAGTGAGGGGACTACCCAGAACACAGCAGAGCAGGCCAGAGCTAAGGCCTGGAGAGCCACTGTAAGGATACAAGTTACATTTAGTTTCCATTGACTGCAGAGATAGAGGACAAAGTAATAGAACAACCAAATGTGCCAACTTCCTGAGTCATTACACAGCAAAAAAAAAAAAAAAAAAAAAGACAATGGGTCCAGGTAACTATAACTAAAGCTGTGGGATACTTTGTTCCCAATAAATCGGCTTAGATTTTCACTGGATGGTTTTATAACCTGCAGCTACATACTGAGAGAGTAATACAGGAAGTCTCATACCTCAGTAGAATCTAAGAGACACAGCAAACCTTCTCAAGCCAGACTCTTAGGCCAGCCTCCCAAATGTAAGTATAAACTGGGTGGGGATGGGGAGACTGGGAGAGAGCCTCACAGCAGCTCGTGGCCTCCTTCCCATCATGCTCTAGGAGGGTGATATGGTGTTATACCAATACTTCCATCAGCCTCAGTTTCAATTTCAGCCCAGGTGACTACATTAATCACATTTTTGTTGCTGTGATAAAATATTATGGCCAAAAGCAACTCAAGGAAGAGTTAATTGGCTTAGTTCAAGAGAACTAGTCCATAGTGATGAGGAAGACAAGGCATGCCAGCAGGATCTGACAGCTGGCTCATCGTATTTTGTCAGGAAACAACAGAGAGAATGAACAGGAAGTTGGGTGAGGTTATAAAGTCTCAAGGCCCACCCCCAGTGGAGTACTTCCTCCAGCAAGGCTGCATCTCCTGAAGGTTCCATAACCTATCCAAACTGTACTATTAGCTAGGGACCAAGTGCTTAAATACATGACAAAAAAATAAATATTTATTGTTAAATAAAAACAAGTTTTAAGGGAAAACTATAAGTAAATATTCTAATGTTATCCTTTACCATCCGGTGATGTGACATCTCACTCTTGACATCAGTGATGTGGTGAAGTTTCCACAGAAGGGAAAGTCCACAAACCACTAGCCCTAGCCCGACAGGTCAGATGATCAACAGATGGGGGGAGCTTCCACAAGAAAGGTTCTTTTCCAAATCCAAGCAATGGCTCACAGAGCTATTCATTCTACTAAATCATCAAAATAGCCATTAATTAAACAAGTCTTTATTAGAGTCTACCACCTGCCAGAATCTGACAGGCCCAGGTCACAAAGATGAATGGAATATAACCCATGTCCTAGAGAATTTATGGCCTGGAAGGCAGAAAGGGTGAATAAAAGAGTGTAATTAAAAGCTTGGGCTACATAAGAAGAAAGCTGATAGAATGTACTTTAGAGGAGCAGGGAGAAAAGTTACATTGTGAGCCTCCAAGATTGGGGAAAGATAAGGCAAATAGAAGAGTGAAATACGATCATATAACTAAAGAGTGAATAGGATTTTCCCAAGGAGAGACTGATATACAGGCTATTACTACTAAAGGGTTAGTACATGTGAACATGGGGAGTGAAAGAGTCCATCCCTCCCTCAAAGGCCCATCTCCTTCAGCCCCATCAAACGAGCTGAGAGAAAGGGAGCAAAATGGATAGAGACTCAGCTTGAGAATCCAACTGTGGTTCAAATGGTATCTCCTGCCTGTAGAGACCACATGAACTTGACTGAGCAAGTAACTTAACCTCCTCTACTCTATTTTTTTCATCTGAAATAATAATAAAGTGGATGCCAACATGCCACAGAGTTACTTAGAGGCTAGTCCGTATATACAACTGGCATATTGGTGGCACTCCATTTACTTTTACAACTGTTTTTCTTTTTCTAAAAGACGCTTTTGAATCAGTCTAGTTTTTCTGACAGGGACAGCTCTCTTGGTGCTGAGGCAGCCTAACCTGGAGCTGAGGAAGTTTCAGCCTCTCGTCTCACCTTCTCTTCCTGTTATTACTATCATGTTTTTGGTGGCTCTTTTATGTGCTAATAGAGGGGCAGGTTAGAAAGGGGCTTAGGACTTTGGGGTCAAGGGAGGTCCCAGGCAAGTGTTTTCATTATTTATTATGGAAAAACAAACCTTAGTAGCTGTTGTTTTGCTAACTAATTATGTTCTCAAACTGCCTTCTAGATACTTGTGTTTGTGCATATAGACTAGTGCTGCTCTTGGCCTTGGTCAGAGACGCTCCTGTCTGCAGTGTACAATATTGAATGCAGACTCATAACTCGTCAAAGTACTGAAAACAAGTGACTACTCAGTTGTCCATCCTGAAACAGGATAACTACATCACTCCCTCCAAGGCTCAGGGAACTACACGGAAGAGAAGATAGAAAGGATGGAATAGCCAGGATAAGGAGGAAGGTGCTCAGATGTCTTCTGGACGTGACAAGGCTGTTGCACACAAGATCTCACAGCAAGATATAATTATGAAGGACTATTTTTTAAAATGTAGTGTCTTGAAATAGCTACATGTTAGTATTTCTTACAGTTCAGTGAACTAATGGGGACACTTAGGAGACTTAATTAGCTGATTAAGTGACAGGGGGGTCACTTTATTTTCCCTCTTCATGGTTTCCTTCCCGGGCTGTGCAGTGTCTAGGAGAACAAGGCAGAAGCCGTTTAGTCCTCTGAGGCTTACATACTTCTTCAAAATCACGGCTGCAGTGTGCCATTGCTGGAAGAAGTCGGGGGCTCACACACATTTTCAGAGTAAAGCAAACACCTCTCTGGGGAAGGAGCAAACTGCACAACCACCCTTCCACAAGGGCTTGCGTGCTGAAATGAGGAGAATGCTGCTGCCATCAGTGACCTGCCATCAGAGCAGCACAAGAGGCCATTCTCACCTCCCAGGCTCTGGCACCTCTGCTGGGAGCCGGGGAAGTCAAGAAGACATCTAGCCTACCCAAGGATCTCACATGCCAGTGAGAAAGACAGGACAGGGCTGGAAGGAACGGTGCTGTGTGAGTCACATGTCTCTTTCTCCGCCAGGACTTCAGTTATCACACCTCTACCATGTTGGGGAGGAACTCTGACCCCTCAGGACACTTCCCACGGGCTCAACGGTATCGAGACCCTGCCATGCACTGGGTAGCTTGAAGTAAGTTGAAACCTTCCCTAACGATGGCTGTCTCCCATCCTATCCACATTTGCTCTTTTCCATCCCCCACTCACATAACATGCACAGACATCCAGCCGTGTCTCAGTGCATCTCATACATTGACCTCTTTTTCCCTTTATCAGTTTATCCAACAGAGAGCTAGATGGGTAATGCCAGGGGCTCCACTGAGCACTATATATGCATGTACTTCTCTAGGCCTGACAACATGAGGTAGGCACTGTTACTGACTCATTGTGCAATGAGGAGGCGAGCAAGGAGGACAGATCAGGCTAAAGAATTGTTGGTCTGTAGCTTTTTATCCGAATGTACCCATAGTCTTTCAGCTATGCATATACAGCCTCTCCAAGGAGCTAGCTGCTAGGATGTCCCCAAGCTAACTGCAGGATCTAAGGCAAGACAAGCAGACCAGCTCAACAGAATGGAAAGTCAGGGACTCGAGGCTCACTTACTTAGTGGACACTCCTCTACTGGCCTTGGGCATGGCCTCAATGATACTGTCTTTTGTGGTCTCTTACTTAGGAATAGGCACCACCTCACTTAGGAACACTTCCCAGCTAATTACCTGTGCTGTGTGTGCAAAAGGAATTCTTGTGGTACAGCCAGGGGCAAATTCTAACATAGCTGGCCTAAGTGCAGCTGTTCTGTGAACAGCCTCCAAATGCTGAGTAGGACTGACGCCCAATATGTGCATGGATGGGATGAAGGCAGAAAATCCTCCTACCTGACCACTATGAGGGCTGCTATGTACAGAAAAATGAACATAATGGGCCCTGACCAGCAGTTGTAATAAAAGGCTGCCAAATTTGTGTGATCTTACACCCACTCAAAGCATCCTTAGCATGCTGGTTGTTGACCTGTTATTGAAAGGAGGGCAGGAGGCTCAACTTGGACAGTTTGGCAAGTGCTCAGATACTATGATGAAATCTGCAGGGGCTGGGGTAGCAAAGAGTAGACACAAAATTTAATGTTATCTCCTGTTCTATGTATGATGAACAGCCAAATATGCACAGTGATTCTGAGCAAAATTACTCACCTCTCCAAGTCTCAGTTTTCCTACCTGCAAAGTAGGGAATAATAATTCTCTACCTGCTATGACATTACACAATAATCTGATTTTTAAAAAATCTGATAATCTGACAACTCAGCTTTCTCTGCAATGTTCTTCAACATAAGGAACTGTTCTAAGAAGGAGTGTAAGTTCCAACCACAACAGGAGGGCTTGAGGAGACAGGGCCAGTGAAGGAGGCAGAGTAGCTAGGGCTCAGGATGCCCGTATTACAGCACTCACAGCCTCACACAGGGTGACAGTCTTTGAGCACTGAGCAAACTCTCACAGATGCACCAACGGAAGGAACCAATGACTGTAGTGAGCTGAGTAAGCTCCCTTCTCTCCTTGATTCATTTTGAACAAGTCCAAGGCCTCTTTGTATCTCACATTTTTCCTTTTTTTTTTTTTTTTTTTTTTTTGGTTTTTCGAGACAAGGTTTCTCTGTGTAGCTTTGTGCCTTTCCTGGAGCTCACTTGGTAGCCCAGGCTGGCCTCGAACTCACAGAGATCCGCCTGGCTCTGCCTCCCGAGTGCTGGGATTAAAGGCGTGCGCCACCACCGCCCGGCGTATCTCACATTTTTCATCTCTAAAGTAAGGACAATAATTGATTCAACTACCTTTTACTACATTACCAAATAATTGCAAAGTTTGTAGTTTAAGAGAGCAATCATTTCTAATCATTATACTTTATTTGCTGATGGTTTTGCAATTTGAATAAAGTTAGACAACAGCTCAGCTCCCTCTGTGCAGCACCAGCCAAGAATGACAGTAAGGCTAAACAATCTCCTCCCAAGATGACTTAATTCACAAGGCTAACAAATTGGTGGGACTATCCATTGGGAGTTTATCTGGGGCCTAAGTTTCCCTCCTCATATCTCTATTTAGAGCACAGGGGTCTAAGAGTACTCAGACATTTAACATGACAAACATCATTCATTCCTCATTGGGAAAAGTGATCTGAAGTTAGAGGCCCTGTTCTGTCACATGACAGTGATTAAGGCAAAGTCACAGTAAACCCATGTTCAAGGGGTGGGGACTATATAGGTGTGGTGGCCCACAGAGGCTTCCTAGTAAGACCTTACTCAGGGTCAGAGAATCTGAGCTTGCTTTGCCCAGCAGGGCTGCATAATGGGATGATTTGGCCAGGGGCGTGGTTACCAGGTGTTTGGAAGGG
>CABHPR010137497.1:26123-55002 GCA_902168415.1 Peromyscus melanophrys | reverse complement strand
GAGCCGCATGGTTTCTGACAGAAGTCCTTCCTGAGACAATATTTAGCTCAGGCTGGCCAGCAGTGGTTCCTCAAACCCTCTAGTCACAAATATGAAATGACACATACCCATTTGTTTAGACCGTTATTCCCTTGGTTTCTTCTTTTGCGTGATTCTGCAGATACTTCAATGAAAACATGGAAAAATTCTTGAGAGTTTTAATTTATCCTACCACTTTAAAACTTTGATTTCCAAATTTTCTTTGAAGATACATATCTTTATAAACCACAGATAATACTATGAATAGAAAATGTAAATTTCAATATTCTGCTAAAATCCTACAAAAATGCTTTCCCCACACCTATGCCCAGGACAAACTAGAATTTACTTTTTAGGCATCCAGTCTTCTTGAATCTAGAGTGTTTGCATAGGATGGTTAACAGAAGAATCAGTTACCCAAGCTTATGTGAGATGCAAGCATACCCAAGAGAATGCAGAATGAAATTACAAAATCATCTTGAACTTTGCAAAGCCTTAAGCCAATAATCTCAACAAGAGACAGCTGGAAAGATGAATCTCTGGCATTAGAGCCATTTGGAGATATCATTGGAATGATGTATAAAAGTTCAGGAACTTAAAAAAAATAAGCTGATGTATCTGAGAAGAAATACTAAGATTGAAATCAAGCAAGCTTACAATAAAGTGTGTTTTACTGAACAAAAAATTATCCTCAGGCCTCCACCTTTAGTGAATGGAGGAGTCCTGCTCAGAAATTTGTGAGATAGACAAACAACACTGAGCTAGAGTGTCTCCTGAACTTCACAAACAGGTGGGTTTCCATCCACTTACATTCTTTTTCCCCTTGCATATTAAATCCATATCCACAGACTTAGTACACAGCATGAGATGGGTAGCCATTTAGCCCACAAAACAAGTCACAGACCAATGAGGAATTGCAAGAGGGATTTTATAGCTATCATACGTTGACTAACTTTTCCAACTGTGGAGGAATGTTTCCTTCATATTTCATTCAAATTCTTTTCTCTTGCCCTTGCTCCCCTTTTATAAAATATTTCCCTGGCTCTTGTTTGTCGATCCTGTCTTCCCGCTATCCATGTACCCATAATTTTAATTGCTTTATATGGCCTTCTGTGGGTGGCTAGTGATAGATACAGGGAAAAACAAAAATAAAGGACTGCGTAAAACCCAGAAGGCCTCAACCCTATGTAAAGAACTACCGGCAACTGAGGAATGTGGGGGAAATTGTCCTACCCATCGAAGAGCACATTAACTGGATATCCAATAACAAACAGTCAGTACTGAAAACATACATTATACAAACGAAGCAGATTTTGGAACATATTTGTATATACATATATGCATGTAGCAACAATGAATGCAAAACATGGCCATGCATTAGAAATAGAGAAAGTATGTGGAAAGGTTTGGAGGGAGGAAAGAGAAGGGAGTCATGATGTAATTATATTATATTATATTTTGCATGTCATGAAAAAAAGTGTGATATCTCAAATCAGCCATCCATTCCGGGCTCCGGTCCATAGGAGTTTTGACACACCTGTAATTATTCGAAGTCTCCACTGGATGTCAACACTGCTCAAGGAAATGCAGTTTAGACATTCTAATTGGGTGCACACTAATGGTCTATGTCAGGAAGAGCAGTTAGAAAGGAGATTATAGAGAGGAAGGGGTGGATAGGATGACTTCCGCTCCAGCCTCAGATGCAGGCAGAGCGAGGGCAGACAGCAGGAACAGTACCAGTATTGAACCCCTAAGCTCGAATCCTGAATTCTGTTTTCAATGGCGACTCTTCAGTCTCTGATTTACACGGAGATGAAACCATATTTTCTTTTTCCTGTAAAGAGTTTTGGTAATTTTGCTAGTAAAATATAAGGTGTTCTGTGAAATAAAAAAATTAGAGTTCCAACTGTACTTCATTTCTTCTGTTCACTTTGTAAACATGCACACATTTCAGCAATGATTGGGTAGGAAGGAATATTTTTTAGTAAGAAAATTACCTAGGCTGTTTGGTCTATGCCCAAGGACATTACTCAGCTTAGAAATAAAAAACATGGTGGGGGGGTGAATTTGGAGCATGTTTTGCTTCTAGCAAGGGCTAATCTGTTCCAGGATTGAAGTAAGATCTGTAAGATCTCCATTGTTTTTCTTCCTCACAATCTATTCTAAAACTGGAGGAAAGCTTTAAAAATTTGGTGCTAGATACATAGTTTTTATTTTCTTATTCGAAAGTAGAAAATAGTGTGTTCTATTGTTATTTTTAAATAAAATCTTGTCTTTCTATAAGGTTGCTTATTTTAAAAATAATTTTATCTTATGTACATTGGTGTTTTGCCTGCATGTATGCCTGTGTTCTAGAACTGGAGTTACAGACAGTTGTGAACCTCCATGTGGGTGCTGGGAATTGAAGCCAGGTCCTCTGGAAGAGCAGCCACTGCTCTTAACAGCTGAACCATCTCTCCAGCTCCCAAGGTTGTTAATTTTGAAAACTGTTTATATTCTGTAAGCAGGACACAGGGGTTCAGACCTGACCAGGTTCCTTTAGCAAGGAATGATCCCACTGCATGTTTGTCCAGTATCTTAGATATGGTGTATGAATATATTTAGAAAGGCTATCAGAGCAATGAAAGTACTCTTATGCTTATCACGAACTACAATTGCATAACTAGCAATATTAAAAATATTGAATAGACAGAAGAATTTTTTTCAGTGAAAAATTTTAAAATGTTTTGACATCTAGACAAAATTGCTTAGTATAAAATTTAAAATATGGAGATAAACCACATTCCATCAGTAGAATTATCTCTTAGAAAGGGTACTGTTTGGAGGCTGAGAGATAGCTCATTTTGCTAAAGCACTTGCCTTTAAGTATTTGCAAGTACCACAGCCTGAGTTTGATCTCTGTAAATTGTATTAGTGGAAAAAAGAAAACCAAAAAGCCAAGTGTGGCAGTTTGTACTGATAGTCCCAGTGGTTGGGAGGTAGAGACTGACAGATTCCTGGGGTGGCTTGTTAGCCAGCCTAGCCGACTAGATGACTTCTACGCTAATGAGAGACCCTGTCTTTAAAATAATGGCAGATGACATCTGAGGTATGAGACCCGAGGTTGTCCTTGACCACATGAATGCAGACAAGTAAACTGACAGATGAGCCAAACCTACTGTCTTCTTCCTCAGATCCAATCCCCCAATCTCATCCCCAGCTCTGTAAGCAGAAAATCTGGACCCCATCCCCAAATGATCACAAAGATCTTCTCCTCCACCCTTCCTTCCTCCAACTCATCCTAATAACCCAGCCTCCAGCACCAGCAAGCATTCCCTGGGCACACACCAGCTGAGTCAGGGCCAGGGAGACAGGCAATACACAAACATCATACTCTGAAAACCCAGAGAGGAAACAGATCAAGGAACAAAACCTTACTAAACAAAGACAAATCCAGAAATCAGCATCTAGACCTGTAATCAACCAATTCCCAGATGCTGAGACAGCAGTGAAAAAAAAGTCAACAACAGCCAGGGCAGTATGTCTCCACTAGATGCCAGCTATCTAACCACAGCCGGCCCTGGGTATTCTAACATAACTGAAGCACAAAAAAGGACCTCAAATATGCCTTTATAAAGATGACAGAGGTCCTTAAAAAGAAAATTAATAAGAGGAAAGTTTATTTGGATGAATCAAACTTCTCCCCAAAAGCCAGGTCATCTACACCTCCTCCCCGCCCCATGAAGAACAAGCCCTACATAAAATGTCTCCTCATCTAGCATTAATTGGCTCAGAGAGAAGCTATCCAGAGTGAGAATGAAATTAAGGTTAGTTCAAACTGGTCTGTAGTCATTTGGCTTTGGCAGACAGGCTGTTTAGTGTCTGAAGGGGTGTTCAGTGTTCTGAAGTTACCTATGTAATCCCCTGCCTTGTCAGTTGAGTAGAACTCAGACCAAGAGACCTAGAAAGCAGGTTTGATGATGAGGGAAGATGTTGTTGGCTTGTACTCCTGTGCCTCATCTGGATTTTGGAAGATGTAGAGAAAGATACTAATCCCAACTGGCTGCTCTGGCGCCATCTTTACCAACTCCACTTCCCTTCCTCAACTCCCCATCTTTGTTGTCTGTATTTCTAGAGATCAGTTTGTCTTTCTATCCAGTCTTCTGTTGTTCACTGTTCCTTGTCCTCTGCTTGTCTGTGTTTTTGGCAGTTTGTCTCTCTCCCTTATTTTCCATACTAAGAAATTATTTAAAAAAATTGGGAAAGGTAAGACATAGGCACCAGCCATCCTCCAGTTAAAATATCCCTTAAATTATTATGGACACAATTTTAGCCTTATAAAAGTAAAACTTTCAAAGAACGGAAGGGGCCATTCTTAAGCTTCGCTTTCAGGAACACACAAGCTAGACATCGTTTAGTTTGGTTGCAATTGAAAATGAGATGGGATTTGTGAAACAGTTTGAATTCAGGGGAGATTTCAGTTGAATTGAAGGGTGATAATCTTGCACAATTAAGTGAAATCCTTTTTATATTGATTCTAGAATACTTTCCACTAAGCAGTCCAATGTTGAAGTCATAGAGATATCTTATTTATGGGAAAGATGCTGAAGGTTTCCTAAATGAAATTTTCTCATCAAAATTCCTGGGGTTTTTTGGTTGTTGTTCTAATCACGATTTATTTGTTTATATGCTTACTTTTAAATTTTGTGTTCTTATTTTATTTGTTTCCCAGCATGCATGTCTATGGATCACAAGTGTATCTGGTACCCACAGAGGCCAGCAGAGGGCATCGGATTCCATGGAACTGGAGTTATAGACAGTTGTGAAATGCCCTATGGTGGGTGGGAATTAAACCTGGGTCCTCTGGCGCCCTTAGTGGCGGCTGACCTATGTCTCCAGCCCCTCACCCATTTATTATTTGTGTGTCTTGTGCACGTGTAGGTATGTGTGCCTGTACATGTGTGTAGAGACTAGAAGAGAACATCAAGTGTCCCATTTGTCGCTTTTCCGCTTACTCCTTTGAGGCACGGTCTTTCCTTGAACTTGAGTTTTCCTTTTCTTGGCTGGACTGGAAGTCAGCAAGCCCCAGTGATCCTCCTGTCTCTTCCCTAAGGGACTGGGTTATAGTTATATGTTTGAAGCCCCATTCGTTACGTGGGTGCTGGGATTCAAATTCTGGTCCTCAAGATTATG
This sequence comes from Peromyscus melanophrys, assembly GCA_902168415.1. Classification (NCBI taxonomy): domain Eukaryota; kingdom Metazoa; phylum Chordata; class Mammalia; order Rodentia; family Cricetidae; genus Peromyscus; species Peromyscus melanophrys. Next base: position 49,812 of record CABHPR010137497.1, on the reverse strand, counting down.
CAGCAAGCTCTCTTAACTGATGAGCCATATCTACAGCCCTCACAATTCTTCCTCTGATATGAGTAGTTTACCTGCTCAGAAAACAAACTATCAAAACTTCAAGATCTACAGGAAATGGAGAAACAACAGTTTTTGTTTTGTTTTCATGTTCCTAAATGAAGTTTTTTTTTGCCATGTGTTAGGGAATCATTTTGCCTTCGTAAACACACTGTCAGCCAGAAGCTGGAAGTGAGTTTGAAAAAAACAGATGCCCTGTGGCTGCTGCGTGGGATCTGGCTTTTTAAGTAGCATCTCTGGAGTGAGGGAGGTCAGATTGTCAACTTGAAACAACCAGAATAATAATAAGAATAGTCTTTAGGAGCTTTGAACCTTTGGAATGCTGTGTTCTGGCTCAAAGTATCCCCAGCATCTCCTGAGCCTGCCACTCACTGCCCTGGTGTGCCGAGTACTTACCTGGTATTTGCAGTGACCTTGGCTCAGCGGTTACCAACTCTAAAGTACACAGACTCCCAGTAAGAGACAGAAATGAGGGAGGTGAGCCTGCAAGGGCTTCACTGAATAACCAGCACCGGCCTTGCACAAGGAGAGGGGTCTACTCCACTCTCAGCCAGGGAGCAAATGCCCAGCATCGTTAGAGGTCCTATTTATAATTTTCAAAATATACCGGGAAAAGTAGTCTTAAAATACTTGGTTGTTAGTTTCAAAGGTTTATTGTGGGGAACACGTGGGAAATACAGCAGCGTTTGGACTGTAAATACCTTTTGTGAGTTCTGCCTTAAGTGATATAATGAAGCCCCAGAAGAGACATTGAGCAGTTAACCTTGGCACACGGTTGATTCGTTCTCCAGCACCACAAGGCTTTGCATATCTTTTGGCTTACCGGAAAGCACAGCAAAACCTTGGGTACCATTTACGCAGAAGATGCAGAGTGCGAACAAGAGCTGTGGTCTGGAGGCCATGGACCATTCTTGCTCATTAGAAATCATCCGTGAAAGAGGAAACAGGTGACCATCAGTTGGTGTGGTTTTGTGCTTCTCGGCTAAGCTTTCATTACAGCTTTGACCAGCCATCCCCGAGATACTTTCCTGTGCTTTAAGAAAGGCATGACTGATTAATTAAGAAGAACCTTCCTGCAAAGACCATCCGAAGAGAATGGAACTCAAGTCTCCATTATATCAATCCTTGCTTATGGGGAGAGAAAAGTATCTCAGTAACGGTGAGCACGTGTGTGTGTGTGTGTGTGTGTGTGTGTGCGCGCGCGCGCGCGCGCATTTCAATAACCGAGTGAGATTTGTTCTAAGTGTTAAAAGATAGCTCTGATAATCTCTACCGCTAGAACCATGAGCAAGTTAAAAGCAAGGCACTGCGTGCTACGTGCTGAGCTGGACAGGTCCCTCACTCACTTCTGCGTATCTTCTCCAAAGAATTTCTAGACTCCATCCCTATCACAATTCTCACTGCAGTCTTCCCCATTAAAGACACTGTGTTTCACCTGGACTGTTTCTCCCATCACCTACCTCTTCCTGGTCTCTCATTGCTTCCCCCAGCCTCATCTTCTCATACTGGTCCTCTGTGTGTGATCTTCAGTCAGTGCCTAATGGCCTGGCTCACACCCCTGGCCCCTGGGGGCTCCTCTGCAGGGAAACTTTCCTCTGAGTTATGAATTCCTGACAATGGATCTGTCCCCCCCCCTAAATTCTCTGCTTGAAACTCTTGGTTCTGCTCGGCTTATAACTGCCGTTATAACATATATACTGATTTTTTTCGGTTTTCTTTTGTTGTTCTTGCTATTGTTTTGGTTTTTCATTGTTGTTTTGCCCATCATCCCTGCAGAGGTCTTGAAATCAGCATCTTTGCTGTTTGCTCCTTTTCTCTCATCAAGTGCATGGCATGCAAAGCAGACCATCATCAAACATTCATCCTCTGATTTAAGAAATCACAAAGTCTGGGAGGTGGGGAAGTGGCTCGACAGAGAAAGGTCTTTCTGTACAAGTACGAGGACCACCCTTGAGATCCCTGGGGCTTAGGAAAAGTAAATGCCAGGCCAGTGTGGTGGCTTTTCTATAGTCCAAGCCCTTGGGAGTAGAGACAGGCTAGGTAGACCAGTAGAGTCAGCAAGCACTGGGCTCAAGTGGAAGACTTTGCTTCAGCGTGCAAGGTGGAGAGTGATCCAGGAATATACCCAACGCTGACCTCTGGCCTCCATACTTACATATGTATTCATGCACCTCCCTACACATATACCCCACACATGTGACCATGCACCTATGTGTGTGTGGGCCACACACATTTACACATCCAAAAAAGAAAAAGAAAAAAATCACAAGGCCCTGTGGGGGGAATGACTAATTTTCTCTTGTCAATATTAGAGAAAGAAGAAATGTTGGCTATTGTATTAGCTTCCCAGAGTTGCTGTCAAAAAAAAAAAAGACCTAGCAAACAGAACAGCTTAAAATAACAGAAATTTATCATTTCATTGTTCTAGATCGTTAAATTCTAAAGTCAAGATGTCTGCGGGGTGGAATGCTTTTGTGGGGCTCAGAATGAAAACATAGCCAAGTCTCTCTCCTTTTGATTTTGTTTGCTGTTGATTCTTAGTGTCCCTGGATTTCTGGAAACATAGTTCCAATTCATGCCTCCCTTTTCACATGACATTTCCCATGCATATCTATTTCTGCATCCAAAATTTCTTCCCTGTACGAGCACCAGGCATTGAATTAGGGCCCACTCTAATACATCTTAACTCAATTACAACTACAGTTTATTTTCAAATAAGATCACATTCACTGGTCCCAGAGAGTTGGGACTTGAATATAACCATTAACCCATGAGAGCCCACTACCTCTTGGGGGATCGGACATTAGAACGGTGTCTTGTAAGAATAACTAAAGGCTGGAATTAGAGGAGTGTCAAGCAAGTATGCAGCTAGAGAAATAAGTAGTACATTTAACATAAGAAAGACATTCAGATCAGTTAATAAGTAGTTGACTGGGGAAGAATTGGATCCTTCATGGGAGAATGTTGATTTTGCCTTAGTCTGTTCAGGCTGTCTGTCATAGGTACAAAAAACAGACCAAAGGATCTTAGTCCATAAACTTATTTTCTTATAGATAAGGAGATTGCAATCCCATGATTGACCTGCTGATGGGATATCTGGTGAGATACCCCCCAGTGTTGAAGTGGCCACCTTCTCTTGGTGTCTTCATCTACCAAAAGGAGAATATGCTCTAGTATCTCCCCATGTGGTCATAATACCAGCACTTGGCATAGGACCCAGCCATATGAACTCATTCAGTATTGTCTTCTTACAGGTTCTATTTCCCTCTTGCCACACTTGGAAGCTGTGGGCTGTTGGCAAAGCAGATGATGGTATCTGTGTTAATTCTCAAGAGCATTCTTTAGACTTCTCAAAGAAGGCAGCTGCGTGGAGCATCTGTAGAGATTTGGTGGTGAATCTAACAAGGAAGATCCAAAGACTCCCTATATAGAAAGCAAATAGGTTTCAAAATACAAAGATTCAGTATATTATAGTAAATGTGGTTCAGTGATATTTCTATAAGGTCCACTCACACTATTTCAGGAGGCAAAGTTTGAGGAGGGGGAAAATCATGAGTAAGATTTGATGTCAAAGTCTAAAATTTCAAATTGAAATTAGCTACATTTAGTAGTTGTTTATAGATTTCCCCAGGGAAGAGCACATGAAATGGTTATCCAATACCAAATGGTCAGCCCTGAAAACATACATACAAGTAACATTATACAGACTGAGTGTGTTATATTTAAGAATATATATATTCATATACATATGTGCATGTAACAACAATTAATGAAAAAAGCAGCTATGAATTTGAAAGCAAGAAGGGAGGGGCATATGAGAGGATTTGAAGGGGATAAAAAGGAAAGGGCAAATGATGTAATTGTAATTTCAAAAAAATAAAATAAAAAAGTGATTAAAAACTAAAGCGGTCACAGTCATATTTTCATACATTCACAGCTAATGCACTGGATTTGGCCTTTAATGTTTCCTTTTATTTCTCTGGTCCGTTCATCATCTGTTTCTCCACGGTGACTGTTTCATACCACTGTTTCCTCAAGTCATTATTGATGTCAGGGTATGCTTTCTACCAATGAAGTGCATTTATTCCTTCTATTAAAGTTTTCTACATCCACACGTTTTAGATGTCTCTTCTTTATAGGATAGTATTTCTTACCTGTGTCATTTAGCCAATGACAGCTGTTTCTTGACACATCTGGATTTACATCTGTTCTCTTATATATATCTACCTCCCCACTGTTTCTGTGCCCGCCACTCCTGCTTGCTCTCTTTACAGCTAATTACTTTTTTGTTTTGTTTTTCATCTTTACTCTCAATCAGCTCTGAGTGTGTATTTGTATTATTTAGTGGCTACTTTAAAAACTAAAGATGTTTAAAAATCTAAATGTAGTGGCCTTTACCCTTTTCTGAACCAATTATTTTTTTTAAAAAGCCTGAATTCCATCCCTCTCCTGTTATATTTTCATGTTTATCTTAATGATTTTGTTTCAAGTTGAAAGAAAGCATTAGCAATGTTTTGAGCAGTTGGCATTTACTGAGATTTACCTATAAATTTAATTTTTTATGTGTTCCACATACTTTCTTGCAGTTCAGACTTTGGGATCACTTTCTTCTTGAAACACTTGCTTTGGGATTTCCTGTGGTAAATTTCAGCCTCATGGGGAACTAACTTAGGTTTTATTAGTCAAGAAGTATTTTTCATTTCACCTCGTGTCCTAGGTGATCTGTTTCCCTGGTTGTAGTTTTCTTTAGCATTTTCCTCTTATTACACTGTTTTCTGACTTCCATTTTTCCCATGGAAAATGTAGCCTCGGTTCACATTCATCTTCTGATGGTAAACTAGAGGTGGGGGGGCGAACATGAAACTGGGTGGGTAGGGAGGTGGGAAGGATCTGGGAGAACCATGGGGAAAGAATGTGATACATATTAATTATTATTATTATATAAAATATGAAAAACTTAAATAAAAAGAAAACAGAACGATTTGTATCTCTAACAGTCTAAAAGTTCACTTTGTCTTTGGATATGGATTTTCATTTGTTTATTCTGCACTGACTTCTTGCTTCTGTGGACTATTACCTCCCATCATTTGGAGGAAAACAGCAGCCCCGGCTCTTCAAAAATTGTTGGTTTTATTATTTTTTTTTACCTTGTTATCCTTTCTTTCTAGAATTCTTGTTACACTATGGTGAAATTTTCAGTATCTTTTCATTTTAAATCTTTTTTTTTTCACAATCTGCGTCTGTTTGGTTTTGCGTTGGTGAGCCACCTTTCAGTTGACCAAATCTTTCTTCAGCCATATCTGATAGCCTGTCATCAGTCTATCAGTCTATCTATGAATGACTGTGACATTTTAGAAGAATGTGCCTCTGTGAGAAATAATAAATAATCTCCATAAATGATCTTCAGAGCCAAGCATAGAACATGTTTGTAAATAAAGGAATGATAACTTTTCTTGAGGGTCTGTTCCTTTTTATGGGAATTTTTTTTTCTACCTCTCTCCTGGGCCATGTTCTTCCACAGACTTTTCCTAAGGAGATGCAACACATACCCTCTACTCACCCCAGCAAGGGAGCCCATGACAGACCAAAGTTTGGATGCCACCGAAGTCCAACTTGGTAAACCAATGAGTTTTATTGTGGCTCTGCTTCTTCCTCAGGATTGTTGACTGCATTGGAACACGAGGATGGAGGGAGCAGAAGGGGGCAACAGGGTTTGGATGGATGTGGGTATGATGGAGAAAGCCCTCCAGGAGACAAACTTCAGTGAATCAGCTCAACTTTATTCCACAGTCTAGGAAATAGAAAGGATTGGGGAGTCATTTGCATTAAGGGGCACACTCTTATCATAAGGCTTTGTATGTGGCAGCAGGGTCCTATAGTAAATTTCCTAGCACAAGTCTTAGTTACCATAAGACTTGCACATACAAGTCTTACATGTGCAGCAGAGGCTTCTAGCAGTGATCTGTGCCAAGGGTCATGCTAACGATAAATCAGGCATCTGGCTTAGAGACAGTTTTCAGGTAAGGTCAGTCCTCCAGGCCAAGGACATTCTCCAGATAAGGGCAGGTAGAGAGCAAGAATTTTTGCTGGGGAAGGAGGAAGTCTCCATGTTGTTGAGCTTTTGTAAAAAGCTGCCAGGCCATGATAGACTGCAAGCTCTGACCAGCCAGCAAGGCCTTCCAACATTTTATTGGGGTGACTTACAGGAATATGAATTAGGGGTTACTTACAAAAACCAAAAATGACTCAAAGACAACCATATCACCAATGCCCACTCCAGCATGGGTAACAACTCACAAAAGCTGGGGACAGGGAGATACTCTACAGCCTGGAGAAGGCTCAACAGGTTGGAGAGTGTTCTTTCCATGTGACTCAGTTAGAGTGAGCCCCTCCTGGGCCAGTTGAGCTTGTCTTGAAATTTTCTTCACAGCTCACCTTACCTGAGATTGACTCAGCAGTCTTTACTATGTACAACTAGGGATGGAAGGGTCTAGTGAATCTGGTCAGTTTCAGGGACTTCCTGGAATTATTTTAAGTTGTTTACTTTCTGTCTTAAGGAGCTTTCCTGCAGGATGGATTGTCTCAATCTGGAGGACATGGTTACACAGCAATCATTAGGTATTTACATATAATCTGGGAATAGTAGGTCAGTTCAGTTTTATCTTCAAGCTTTAACCTTATAGCATGGTGTGAATAACATTGTTATTTTTATATAGGTGAGATAATGGTACACTATACTTCTCAGCCTATTTTGTTATCTGTTATTTTGATCCAGTAAACTATGCACTACTGGGATCATTGACATGAGACCTGCCAGCTCACTCCAAACAGCCTACAAACGTGATTCTCAACTTACTTCACCATGAGACACCAGAACTGACTCAGTTTCTCAATCCAGAAACCCTTCTGCCTCTTCTATGCATCCTTCAAAGCTGAGTTAAATAGCACTGCATCAAATAAGTCTTAGAAATACTGAAAAGGGGAGGTAGAGGTGAGGAGATGGAGGGAGAGAGAGAGAGAGAGAGACAGAGAAATGGGCTTCTTTATATACATTGCCCCAGATATCATGTGTCATTTCTCTTTAAAAGCATATTTAACAATTACAATGTAGATAATTATATTAAAATGATAAATAATTAATTCTCAATTCATAAATATGCATCTCCACTGTTGACCTGGGTGTTAATTGGCACAAAGTGGATACTCATAGCCATTTCTCAAGTGAGCAATGTGCTGTTTATGAGAAGCCCCAGTTAAATTACTACTCAAATACTTATACATTTTTTTGATACCCAACAATCCTCAAACTTAGTAAAACACAATAACAATATGCTGTAAAAAAATTCAATTTGGTTCCCTACAAAATACTTTTGGGATTTTAAAAACTCAGAATAGCTTCATAGAATTTTTTTTAATGCCTTTAAAACTTATCATGTCAGTTGGCTTGGAAACAATGTTGAAAAGCACTAACGGGAAATTGTTTAAGGTTTTTCAGGGGAATGCAACACAGTTAGCTATGCGGTTTAGAAGAAGAGCATTAAGGTTATGTTGGAAAACTGGATTGAGTGGAGAACGTTCTATGGCTAAGGAGAAATTACGAAAGATAATCAAGACGCTAATAGTGAGGTCTGGGAAATAGATGCTGTTCAAGACTCTTTGGAGGTAAACTTTGTAGGCATTGGCAGTTGCGTGGAGAATATGACGAGGAGGGAGCAATTCAAAACAGATGAGAAAGCGTTGGCAGACTTAGCGTTGATCTCGGCTCCATCACCTGGCGTTGCCTGTAGGTGTCCGTTAGTTAAGGCATGCGTGCATGTTTATGCATTTGAGAATGTCTCCACTTTCCATTCTATAAAACATGGACTGTATCCCAATTTTCCTGACTCTTATTTTTTTTTCCTGACTAATTTTCCTTATTCATAGAGTCCTTTCTGAAGCACTGGTCTGTCTGGCTACTCTCTCTTCAGTTTCTTTTCTAGGAAGGTTAGAGTCTGCCTATGGAGTCACCAATTGCAATCGATAATCTAGTGTTGTTTCATTATCCTCTGCCTAATCTTCTTTTAGAGAGGTGACCACTCTTAGACCTCATTGCTACGTCTTTCCCATTTCGTTCTTTTGTCTTGCTCCTGGCGTTTGCTTCAGTCACGTTTGGCCTTGCTAAGTCATTTGGACATCGTGCATTTAACCGTTTGGTGGCTCCTACAATAGCAAGCCTATTGCCAAGTAATTTTTCTCCACTTCATTCTGTGCCCAGTCTCAATTTTCTCTAAACTGGACTACGTTTCCAAAAAACTGTTACTGTGTTTTTCCTTTGTGTTAGAACCTTATCATTTAAGCAGCTGAATATATGAATAACCAATTTAGACAACCAATTCTCCTTTTTTTTGCATTAATTTGTCACGCTTAGTATTCTTTATTTATTCCATGATAGTTTCATACATTTGTCCAATGTATATTGATCCCATCCATCCACCACTGTCTCCCCCCAACCTCTCCTCCATCCCATCTCCCTCCAAGTTTCATGCATTCATTTTTATTTTTGGACGTAAATAATCCCGAGTCCAATTAGTGCTGCTTAAATGCACATGGACCTGGTAACATCCACTACAGTAGGAGCAGTCTGTCAGCAGCTACTTCAATAAAAGAGATACTTTACTCCCTCTGCAGTTATCAACTGCCAATAGCCCCACATCTAGGAGTGGGGCCTCAGAGCCCTCCCCATTTGAGCTAGAGTTTCAACTGGCTTCATCTTGTGCAGGTCTTATACAGGAAAGACCCAGAGGCTATGAGATGATGTGCACAACAGCCATACCATGTTCAGAAACTTCCCTGAGCCTTGATTGGTGGTGGTGGTGGTGGTGTGTGTGTGTGTGTGTGTGGTCATACTGAAGTTGCTTTTGTCTCAAAGTATTATTTCAAGGCCTTTAAGAATGTTCCCCGCAGACAGTTTAAGGTAAATTTCTTCAGAGACCTGGTTGTTCTACCACAATCAGCCTAAAGAGAACACTAAGAATTGTAACTTATAAATCATGTGTTTTTTTTTCATATAAAAACACATAAACATAGTTAACCTCCTATACTTCAAATCATTTTGGTTTTGGATGGTCTGCTAAGACTTACTATAACTTAGGGGATATTTATGTGTGTATCGTGTAGATTCTGTCTTACAAACAGTTCAAAATTTACACAATGGGGAAAACAACCTAGATTTTGATACTCATATTAGGCTTGCGTGTGCACTGCTTGTGTTTTTCTGAGGAGTAGAAAATTTTAAAAAATGATGTTTTTTCTGGAAGGGCAAGCCTCTAAGAGTGGCAGAAATAATATTTTACAGAAGGGTGGATTGAATTACTTGCCCAAAGTACTCCGTGAGAACAAATTCATTTATTTTAAATATATCAAATATCAAAATGTAATTTTCAAATTAAAAAAATGCTATTAACATTAGCTTCTCAATTTTATGTGGTTTATTAGTGTTACTGAGTAGTGCCAAAGAACTCTTAAAACCGACTTGCATTTTCCATTTGTGCTTTCCAAAATCTGCAAAGTTATTCCATTCCAACATTCTTTGCTATATTTATATGTAGCATATAAAGCCAACAGCTTTGGATGTGACATTGAACATCAGGCTGCCTGCGATATTTCATTGTTAGAAAGAAATCCATGGTTATTTTAGGAAATGAAATATTTAATTTACGAGTATCATTAGGGGAAAAAAACTTCATATTTTCTTCTTAGAAAACAAATGGCAAAATCATATCCCAGTTTGGAAATTTTGGCAGAACAATATTGTCAGAGGTGAGGAAACTTCCGTGAAACCGGCAACTTCCAAGATGGCTGCTTCATGTCTATTCACAAAACACACTATTCAGGCTCAGCTTTGTATGCTCTGTCATTGTTATATTTTAGAATCTCAATCTGATAAATAGCCCTGACACTGGAAAATGGCTTTTATGTTACACAAGCATTTGGCAGAGTTCCTTTTAAAGGGACACTGTTCCTATGTAGTCCGACCTCCAGCTGGGCCAAGATCTAGTTTGCCTTTGATGGACTGTGTTTGTGATGTGTCTTTTTCATTCACCTCTCAAGGGTTTTTGCTACACAGCAGAGAAATCCAAACCTTCTCCTGGTATTCTCTCCACACACAGGGCCGCTGTTTTCAAAGAACCAAGAGTCCTCATGGACTTTGTCTTTACACAGGTAACTGACCCACATGGTCCTTAGAATATAGGACAGAGGTGAATTTGTCCCTGTTCATAAAACTGCTGGAACTTCAGTTCCTTGTCCAGCTGCCAGTCCTTAACTGTTCTCGAAACCTGGCTATAGAAAGCAAGTCAGACAACTGACTTTTCTCCAGTCTCTTTGCTACCTGCCTAGCTCAGGTTACCACCATCTCATTTACGTCACCTTAGAGCTTCCCATCAGTGTCCTGGCCTCAGTCTCAATGCCCCAGAAGAGTATTGTGGTCATCACAGTGTATGAAATGTACTGCTAAAGAGCACATTTGTTACACGCTTCATTTGCCCATCAGAATTAAACCCAAGTTCCTCAGCATGGTGGAAATGTTCATGCTTTTACTGTGATTCACTCAGCACCTAACAGCTTCTTTGTGTTCCTTGGTATCCTTCTTGGACCAGACTGCCTCGTCTGGAATTACACTGTCCTCTGCTTTCTTCATAGCCTTCTTTCTCGCCTGCCTGTCTCACCTGAAAAATTTAAAGCATTATTGAGACTATCTAGATGATACACACTTTGTAAATGTCTTTAAAGCCCGAGTTAGTGACCCTGGTAAGATGCTCCTATAAGATACACCATTCTGTGTCTAACAGACTATTTATTGTCTTCCAGTCTTCCAGAAAGACTGCCAGTTCCTAAAGACAAGAATCAATCATGCGTTGCTCCTTATTGCTTCTCTAGCACCTTTGATTTTGCTCAGCATATACATGTTCATCTCTTTGAATGTGTATGCCTGTGTTTGTATATGTATGTGCACATATATATGGGTGTGTGTACATACATGTGCACATGAGGATGAAGGACTGAGGTCAATGCTGGATGTCTTCCTCAATCGCTCTGCACTTTTTTAAGAATTAATTTTAATCCTGTGGTGGGGGGTGGTATATGCACATGAGTACAGGTATCCACAGAGGCCAATGGTGGGCCTCCAGTTCCCCAGGAGCTAAATTTAGAGGTGGTTGTGAGCTGTCCAATGTGGTTGCTGGGAACTGAACTTGGGTCTTCTGCAAGAGCAGGGAACATTCTTAATCACCAAGCCATGCCTTCAGGCCCTCTACCCTCTTTACTGAGACATGGTCTCTCGGTGAACTTGGAACTCATTGATTTGGCTAGACCGGCTAGCTAGCAAAGCTAGATAGGGATCCTCCTGACCTACACTAGCCTTATAGGCTTTGCCACCATGCCCAGATAGGTTCTGGGGACCAAATTCAGGCCTTCATGCTTGCTTTTAAGCACATTAATGCACATGTAGGCAGCACTAAGTAAATTCAGTGGATTTAAAAAACAAATAAACAAAACAACACATGGATTTATGAAGGATAATTGGTGGGGGCATAGGGAAAATAATAGAGAGGAGGGGATGGAGGGTAGATTCGATCAAAACATAATATATGCATAGATAAAATTCTTAAAAATAAAAAATAGATCACAAAGCAATATCCATTTGTTTACTGGAGCATGACCATCTACTGAAGCATGAACAACCTCTTAGGGCCCAGATCCTCAAAGGAAACTCTCCCCCACCAGGCATCAATTGCCAATAGTATCTCAGCCAGAGGTGAAACTTCATAAGCCTTTCCCTTATCTGTGATAGGCTTTTGATTGGCTTGATCTTGTGTAGGTCTTATGCCTGCAGTCCCTGCAGCTGTGAGTTCATGCATGCCATGTATCTGTCACATTCTGCAAATACTGTTTAACTGCATACATTCACTATTTCTGCTGATAACCTTTCTAACTCTTCCTCTATGATGACCCCTGAGCCTTGCAGGGATAGAATGTGATACAGATGTCACATTTAAAGCTGAACACCCCCAAATCTCATATTCTCTACTTGTTGACCAGCTGTGGGTCTTTGTATTAAATGCCATCTACTGCAAAAAGAAGCTTCTTTGATGAGAGGAGAGAGATATATACAAATCTATAAGTAGAAAGGTAAAAAAGAAAAGGACAGCTTAATACTATCTTCACTTAGCAGAATAATTGTATTAGTTTCTCCACTAGGGCCTAGGATCAAGCTCTCAGAAATTTTTGGCTCAGTGAGTAATACCAAGTGTGGTTGGTTACTCTTATAACATTTGCACCATTATTGCACCACAGGGCATATCTTGCCAGGCCAGTTGTTTATTTTATACAACTTCCAGGACAGGCACCAAAACTACACAGAGAAACCCTGGCTTGAAAAAAACAAAAAACAAAAGCAAAACAAAAAACAAACAAACAAAAAGAAATGGAGGTCATCATAAAAACCACAGTTGAACACAATGCAGAGGTCAATGGATTGTAGGGAGCCCAGCTCCAGTGGATACATCTACTTCACAGCTCCTGCGTCTGTGGCTCAAGGAACATTGCTGAAGAGGGGCTCAAAAGATTGTAAGAGCCAGAACACCAGGAAGTCTGCTGTGGAACAGTCTCTTCTAGAAATGGCTGCCTAAACAAGATTGGCACAATAGCAACAACAATAAACATAAAATGTGTGAGAGGGAAACGTTCATGTGGTCCCACTCCTAGAAAAGAGCTACAGGCAACCATTGACTGCGGGGAGAAGGAGAATTAGCCTCTCCCCGGGATGAGCCCCTTTTTTAGTTGTCCAATGCAGAATGGTCAGCCCTGAAACTCTATATGTATAAATAACAAAAGTGGACTCAGAAGGCTCTATTTACATATATTTGTGCGTATATAGAATAATAAATATAATCAAGGCAAAGAGACTATCAACTTGAGAATGGGGTCATGGGAAAGGTTTGAGGTGGGGAAGCTGGGAGAAGGAGGGAGGAGGAAAGGGAGGGGAAATATGATGTAATTCCATTTCAATTAAAACATTTAAAAATAGAGTGGAGAAAATATTTCTCTTCTCTTTGTATTTATTCTTTTAAGAACTCTCTATTTAGTTCCTTGACCCATTTTTTAATTGATTTGTTTGTTTTCTGATGTTTAGTTTTTTTATTTTTATTTTTTATTCTTTATACATTCTAGATACTAATCCTCTGTTAAATGTATAGATTACAAATATTGTTTGTCCCTTCCTATAGGCCAAGTCTTCACTCAGAGAATGGTGCTTTGCTGTACAGCAGCTTTTCAGTTTCATTTGGCACCATTTATAGTTTGGGGTCTTGACGCCTGGTCAGAATCTCTTCCCCATGCCTACATTTCAAAGCTTATTCCCAAATTCTCCTATAACAGATTCAAGTTATAAGGTCTTATGTTGATATCCTTGATCCATTTAGGGTTGAATTTTATTTAGGGTGAGAGATAAGGATCTAGTTTCATTCTTCCCCATGTCACTCTCCAGTCTGACAATCCTATCTTTTCTCCAACATGTATTTTTGGCCTCTTTTTTCAAAAACAAGTAGGAGGGTGAGCTTATTTATACCTGGGTCCTTAATTCTATCCCTTTAGTAAATGTGTTTGTGCTTATGCCAATACCATGCTGTTTTTATTATTATAGCTCTGTAATATAACTTGAAATCAGGGTATTATCATTGTTCAGAATTGTTTTGGCTACTTGAGTCTTCTTGTTTCTTTATGAATTCTGAGATTACTTTTCAATTTCTTTGAAGAAGAAGGTTGGCAATTTGATGGGAATTCCATTGACTTTGTAGTTTGCTTTTGGTAAGATAACCATTTTCACAGTATTAGTCTCACCAATCCATGAGCATGGAGGTCTTTCCATCTTCTAGTATCTTCTTCAGTATTTTAAAGTTTTTATTGTGTAAATTTTTCACTTAGATGGTTAGATTTATTGCAAGATGTATTCGAAGATTGTGAATGAGATTTTCTCCTGATTTCTTTTTTTTTTGGGGGGGGGTATGTTTGTTGGTATATAGAAAGGCTACTGACTTTGTGTGTTAATTTAGTATTTGGCTATTTTTGCTGAATGTGTTTATCAATGTCCTCTCCTTTTTTTTTTTTTCCCTATTTCCAAGTTCTAGCACAAATGATAATGGAGACCAAAATATTTCCCCAAATCCTTTCCAAGCCCCCAAATCATCTTCTCTTGGTTCTATTTTCTCCTCTCTGATGCCTGTTCTGTTGGAGAGTGTCTTGGTTAACCTCAGTTTGGGCTTCCTGCTGAGACAGGTACTCCCAGGAACTTAAAGCATTTTATAAAATTCTATACAGATCTTCTTAAAAGACTTTAAATGATTTTTTCCTTTTAGAAAAATCAAATGGCTGAAATAGCATCAAACCCTACAACAAACAAATAGAACTCAGTCATCTCTGTTGAGCCCCCAAAGTGCTCCCATTTCACCCCCAAAGATCTCCCATTTTACCCACAAGGTGGTCCCATTTCACCCTCAGTGTGCTCCTGTGTCACCCCCAAAGTGCCCCTATTTCACCCCCAAAGTGCCCCTATTTTGCCCTCAAAGTGGTCCCATTTCTTTTTGTAAGTTCATGGACTGTCTTTGTTCATTTGTGACAGAAATTGATGTTTTCCTGGTGGTAAGGAACAGAACATGAATTTTCTGTTCTGTACACTGAAGGAATGAGTTCATGAGTCTGGTTTTCTTCCTAGAAGATCTTCAAATACAAATAATGATATCACACAAAAATGAAATAAGAATTATTTCTACTTGGAGAATATTGCATCTTAGAAGTAGTAATACTGTACAACTGAACCAGAGCAAACCAGTTCAGGTTTTCATAACTATAGTTCTAGTCTATAGGGAAAAAAATGTGGTCATGGGAATGGGGATGACTTTGCCTAAACTTGGCAGCCTTGAGGTTGGGAGGCTTTAGAGATTTACAGTAAAAACATTTCAAGCTGGAAATGCAATCTTAATGTTTCTAATGTTAAAACACTGAAAATAAACATACGAAATTATTTTTAACAATGTATTTTATTTAATCAAACATACCACAAGCATCATGTCAACATATCATCAGTTAAATAACAGTGAGGGGTTCTTGATATTAAATCTTTGGGATTCAGTGTGTTGCATGCTTTTGACTGACTAGCCATAACTCTAGTACTGAGTAGGTACATGTGGCTATTGGCTGCCACATTTGATAACATGGATCTTGAACCTGAAGAGTGGCTGTCTGGAATAATGTCACATGGCTGTATGACAGGGAAGGGAGAGCTATGCTCTCAGTATTTTCCTCTGGCATCATAAAGTCTCCCAGCATTAAGATGTCAATCTGGGGAATGATAGAAAAATTTGGGACAAGAGAAAGGTTGGCATCTTTAATACAGGTGAGATTAAGTTTCTTTCAATTCACAGAATAGGAGGGTGATGTAGAAATTGAAGGTCACTATGAAGAAATTAGAAATTTAGATTGCCTATGTTTTTTCTTTGTGATCAGGGCTTCCTATTTTTGTATTTACTTCTCTGAGTAGTTTATGCCATTAAGTAGGTTAATTTATTGAGGAAACACGGTATAACATATGATCCTTAGTAAGAGTTCAGTATTCAACCCTTTCCTGAACTGGTTCAAATCCAGAGAAGCTAAGGTTATGGGTTTTATGTCTTCTAGGACCCGGCAACTTTAATAGGTGGATAGCTGGAGATTTCAAGGTGTGGTCACAGTGGTCATTAGATGAGGAAGTACAAGTGAACAAATGCAACTTATTTTCCCTAAAGGATAACCGCATCAAGTCATATGACATTCTCGGAGACTAAAGTATCCATATCATCTCTGAAGAACAATCTACACTTGAGATTGAAAACATATGGATGCTGAGAAGCTCGTAAATAGAGGTGTACATGCTCGTCTATTCATTCATAAACAGACTAAGCAAAAATGCTGAAAATACGTATTTAGAGGAAAGTGTTTAAACTGTTTGAAAAGTGGGTAAAGCATTCTGACCACAGGAAATGCCCGGGATTATGGTCTTTTACTCTGTTTTGAGGCACAGGCAAACCGCTGATTTGACTAGTGTGTAGATCAAAGGGAAATGGAATTACGTCGCTTCTACATCAATATCCAGGTCTTACTGGTTGGAAGAGGTCCTTGCATGCGAGGGCCAAGAAGAAAATAACAGGCTTTAACCTCTGAGAGTCCTGGTCTCACCTTCATCCGACAATGCATAGTCTCCACAAAACAGATTCCAGACCTGTGATCATGTGTCTTCTGTGAACAGGCATGTCCTCCCCCAACAGTGTAGGTCATGTGCTAGGGGTCCCAAATTCAGAATATCTGGCTTAAGTGGTCCCAACATTATTTCTAAGGCCAGAGCATATCTCTCTCCCAAGGGTGGCCTGGGTTGATTATTTGAATTTCTCTAGGCTCAGGGTTATGGATATTAGAGTGGCACTGTTTGTGTGTTCTTAGATGTGAGCTAGGCTTGAGCTTTATAGCAAACTGCATTAGGATAGGGAGGAGTGTGGCTTGCAAGTCAGAGCCAGACAGTTACCTCTTCATGATCTCATCATATTCTGAAATTTTACTCAAGAAGTCCAAGAATTTCATACTTGGACTTGGCCTGTGAGGTTATTTAATGGTATATTTGGCCAGACATGACATATTCTATCTGTTAGAGTTTTAGCTGACATATAATTTTTAAATATGTGTGTCCATGGGGTTAGGTCCTCCATTTGAAATATAATTCCAGCTCGGGCCTCTAGGTTTAATTTATAGACTAAAACAGGTCCTTCAGCTCCACATACTCTCCCACCCCCCTATATCAGAATGTTAGTCAAGAGAAAGGATAAAAGAGAGAAGATACAACTCTTTTTTTAAAAGGCAAAATATAATTAAAAACCTTTCTGTTCATACCATCTTGGCCTAAGCCTTTGAATGTGTAAATTGTTTACTTGGGACCTTATCCTCTCAGCCAAAAGTTGTTTCTGAGGGGAAAGATGGTATTGGACACCACAAGACGATTCAGAGTTGGACACATTTTTCTCTCTGTAAATGAGTTAGTTTCATCCAGTTAAACTATATAGTATAAGTAATATATAGTATAAGTATACTATGTATTGTATAGTATAGCATACTTATATTATATATTCTATAACTATTATAGAATCACCTCAAAGTCCAGGGTCTTGAATGATCTGTGATTCTCCCCATTAGATGGATGTAGCCTGCCATGGTCTAAGGATGTGGCAATAAAAAAGTGGGCTGGAAAGATGGCTCAAAGAGTAAATTACTTGCTGTACAAATATGAGAACCTGAGTTCAAATCCCCACAACTTGTATAAAACCTTCTGGTTTCATATATAAGAAGCCTAAAATGTTATCTCGTCAGAACTTTTACATCTGAAGTTTGTATTTTATTTTTTATTTGACTTGTGCCTTTTGTCCATTCCCATATTTCCAGTGTCCTGTCTGAGGCCATCCAAATCAGTAGGGTTGACTGGGAAGAGAGTGACATAGAAGGATTGCTTCTGGCCTGTACTCGCTGACCCCCAAGCAGCATTTCAGAAGACATGCTGGACAGAAGACTAGCGACATAGTTCTGGGGACCTGTTAATGCTTTACAGCTACTTCTTAGCTCTGTTTGAATTTTGGAAAAAATAATTAACTTATAAATACTACTTGTTTCTAATTTAACAGACTGACTATCCTTTGAGATTGATCATTATACACCAAGAACAACTTTCTAAAACACTGTCTGTATTCGCTTCAGTTTATACTTCCACATGTTCTAGTTCAAGTTTGAGCCATTCTCCTTTTTAGCATTTATTGACAGCCCCCAAAAGAAGCCAATGCACACTAGCATCTGAGGTTTTTTTCAACAAGACAGGGGTCCTGTCTATAAGTGTTCTGCCTTCTAAGACATCAGAGGCAACAATTTTCATGCACTTGTTGCCACAATGACAGAAGTCACCAACTTCTACAGCTTCTAAAATCAATACTTCCCAACTATTAAGCCAATGCCATTTATGTTAGGTCCTGTTGTGGCATTCTGAGTATTAAAGTCAAAATGAACCAGGTTTCAAAAGCTGTTGTTTTAGAATTCCACAATAGCAATGGCCTAAACTAAGTATCTTATTTCTGTCTCCCCAAAAATCTAGGTGAAAGTAGTCCAAAGTAAGAAGCAAAGGTCTGTAGACAATCTCTGCCTTTTTGGTTCAAAATGATTTCTTCATCTCTGGTCATGCTACTCATGTTGTTTCCACTGAAAAGAGGACCTGTAAGGGACACATCTCTTCTTCTTAAAAATATGACTTACAAGTTGAGCATCATTTCTACTCCTTTTGCATTAATTAGAACTTACTTGACAGCACCTTGTAGTCTGGAAGATAGTCTTTAGTTGGGTGGCCAGGACCCCACTGTATGGATGTGGAGAAGTATAAACAGTGGTGCTAATCTTTGCAGACATTGGTGACCGGTGTTCACCTAATAGCATTTCTTCTTCTTCTCCTTCTCCTTCTCCTCCTCCTCCTCCTTCTTCCTCTTCCTCTTCTCCTTCTTCTTCTTTCCTTTTTTTCCTGAGTAGCTAAGCCTGAATTTACATGGTGCTTATAGACTCCAAAGTGGTAAGGCATTTTGGGAGAATGTGTACTTAGCTTGGTAAAGATAATTGACCTACTGAAGTTAGTAGTGTGCGTTTCTTTGTCTTGAACATTTTATAACATTTCCCTAGACCACAAACCTAGTAGGACAGTTATGAACAGAATATTGGAAATGACAAAAGTCAAAAGTGTGTGTCTCAAATAAGCATTTATTTTTAATTTGCCTTCTTGATTTGCTTTCTAGTAACCTGCCCCCCACCATTTTAGTTTTTCTGTAATGGTCTTTCAAAGTGTCCAAACACAGCACCTAAATTTGGTTCCAATCTCCTTGACTGCAGTCAGCACACAGTGCTAATTTTCTCCAAGAAATGTGTCTTTGTTAATTTTCCATTGCTATAACTGAATACTACAAACTGGGTAGTATGTAAAGAATATATGATTATCTATCTTACAGTTATTAATCCTGATAAGTCAAAGGGCATAGTACCGGCATCTGCTGAGGGCTTTCTTGCTGTATCAAAATATGACAGCAGGCGTCACACAGGGAGACAGAAAAACAATGTTTGCATGGGTCTCTTCTCCTCTTCCTTCAATGCCACTAATGCTGTCTCCAGGTCAGTGTTCTCACAGGCTCACCTAATCCTAATTACCACACAAAGACATTGCCTCCTACTGATACATAAATTTGGGGATTAATTTTTCAGTCCGTGAATTGGAGGTAGACATATTTAAACCACAACAACATGTTGTATAAGAGAATGCTTGAGGAGCCCCAGCTACACAGTAGACCACAGAAGCTTCTTCACATGATTTGCATATATTAGAAACTATTGATTTATTATGAAAAAGGGGGTATCACACTGAATTTATGGTTTCCCCCATTTTACTTTTAATTATGTTAATTTTCTTTATTTTAAAAATGCAGGGGGGAAAACATTTGAAACTGTTGGATTTTCTAGGTGAATTCAAACTTTTCATTATTGATATATTTTTGTCTGTTTTAAGTAATGTGACTAAAAGGGATTTCTACAATTCCATTCAATTTATTTAGCATACCCAACCGAGTTGTTGTTTCTGTAAGTAAGAGATGTATTTTTTCATTATTTCACTTTTAAGTTTTTAAATTAATTAATTATTTTTTATATGTTTTTGTATACACCTGTGTGAGTTTGTGTATGCCATCTGTGTGCAAGAGTCCACAGAGGCCAGAAGAGGGTGTCAGATATCCTGGAACTGTAATTACAGGCAGTTGTGGGCTGCCATGTGGGTACTGAGAACTGAACTCAGGGTCCTTTGCAAGAGTATTAAGTGAAAGTGCTGAGTCGTCTGTCTAGCTCTGACTTTCAGAGTTTTTTTTAATTACAAATAAATTTCATTTTACTTAGATTTAACTTTAAAAAACAAACAATGGAGACAAACTAGGCCTACCTGACTGCCAACTCCAATCTGAGCAGTGACGAGTGTTTGACCTTTGAATCAGGCAGGCTGTGGCTCAGACTGGTTTCTGCCATGCTTGTCTTAGTGGAGAGTAGTATCAGGGAGGCTTTTGTTTTTTTGTTTGTTTTCTTTAAATACTGTGCTCATGATCTTATCTTCATATATTACTTTTTAATATGCATCTGTCTTTTTGATCTTGTCCTCTCACATTTCTGGTCATTTGAAGAATTAATAATAATAATTAAACTTACCAAGGCTGTTGGATGGTTAAATGAAATGACACATAAAATAAATAATCATTAAAGGTAGATATTGTTATTATGCTCTTGTAAAATGAATGAAGTAAAAAAAATCTCTCACATGTAATATATGCCTGATGCATGGTACTAGTCAAGGCTTTGTGTGTATAAAAAAATTGTTCAAGTTAACAGAGATACACTAGAACATTTCTCTTTCACAGGAGCACATTATTAAGCAATATTTATCTTTCTAGCCTAGAGTCTTGGAGCTTTCTTGTACAAAGTTTTGCATGAAATAGATAGTTAATAAATGCTTTCTCTTTGTTTGAGTTTACTAATATAAATATATAACGATTACTTTTTCTGCAAAGCTATTTTAAGATTTGTTACCACTAGTAAGTTGACATATTAATATGTTAATATTGATGCCATTATAGACATGTGCCTGTTATCTTAGTACGTGGCACACATCGTCTTTCCTTCACAGTTATACTCAGTGGTAGTTCTTGATTTTCAGAAGTAAAACAGTGGTGTTCCCAGAACGTCATTGACCTATCTGTGGGAGTCCATCAAAGTCCAGCTCTGACCTGTCAAAGGGTTCTTGGAAGAATTAGATAGAAAGATAGAAGGAGATGATAAGAAAGAAAGAGACACAGAAGAGCTTCGGGAGGGCCCTGGGTCAATACCCAGCCACCTTGAGGTTTATTCCAAAGAGGTTTTTGTACAATACCAAGGGGCGAGGCAAAAGACCTCCCCATCTCAAGATCAAGGCATAATGTACAGCCAAGTATAGACCCTCCCAAACACCTCATAACCATGAACGTGGCCAAATCATCCCCTTATGCAGCCCTGCTGGGTAAAGCAAGCCCAGATTCTCTGACTCTGAGTAAGGCCTCTCTAGGGAGCCTCTGTGGGCGCCCACACCTATCCACTCATGCTTATGCTGGAGGGACAATGCTGGGGAAACTCTATCACTCGGGCAGTCAGAAGTCGATTCTTTCAGGCAGACTGGTGCACAGAAATTGAGAAAGAATCATATAAAGTGGCAAAATGACCACACGGTAGCACCATTTATATCATGACATGATATCATACAATTAGGGATATTGTTCTCTAGGTCAGTCTAAGAACAAGCATCTGTGACCCTGTTCACTCACACATGCGTGTGGAAATATATGAAATACGCCTGCAATGGGAACTGTCCATCAAGCTGTCAAGTGTGTCTTTCTGATGTTTTATTCTTGGCTTCTCCTAATATTTTCAGTTTCCTCCAGTTCTTAAGAGGACGCAACAAGAGAAGTTGAAGGGGATGAAATGACAGAGAAGAGAGCTCTGTTACCATCAGGCTTTTATTCCTAGTGCCAAGCTTCAAAAGCAACTGCTCTCCATTCATTTTCTTTGACTAGTATATAGAAAGGAGTGATCACTCATCAGAAGGATCAATGCACTGCAGGGATCCCGTGACTAATGCAAAGGCAGCCAGGGCAACTCAGCCCACCAGTGCTACTGTAAAGGAGGCCTTACGATGCAATTTTCAGCTATAGTTAGGAAAGTGATCCTAAAATATTAGGCCCTTTAGAGGAAAGCCTCTCATTAGAATATAACACAGGTGTTTGAAACGTTCAAAAAATGATAGGAAGGTTCACTGCATTCATAAAGGTATTTTTCTATCTCAGCATAAAATTGCTAGAAACTTAGGTACCTAATGCAACACACATTTATCTCAAAGGTCCTGCAGGTCACACATCTGGGGACATAATAGATGGAACCTCTATCCCAGCAGTTTTTCAACCTTCCTGATGCTGTGACCCTTTAATACAGTTTATGTTGTGGTGACCCCCAACCAGAATATTATTTCTTTGCTACTTCATAACTGTAATTTTGCTACTGTTATAAATCGTAATGCTAATATTTGATATGCAGGATCGAGAACCACTGCTTGATTCCCTGGTTAACAAGCTGCAATCAAAGTGTTGGCTGGGTCTACAATCTCATCTGTGGCTCAGAATCGTCTTCCAAGTTCCTATGGTTGTTGGTAGGACTCAGTTCCTGCAACTATAGGAGAGAGGTCTAGCCTCTAGCTGTCATTTATATAAAAGCCTTCATACTGATAGAAAGTAGGTGAGTGCATTCAGTCAGGACAGAAGGGGGGCACGAAGGGAACAATTACTGCAGGCCAAGAGAGCAGTTCTGAGATAACGAATTTGTCAGCTGTCTTAACTGTGGTCAGTTTCACAGATGTATACACGTTAAATTTCAACAAACTTCACATCTTCCTATGATACAGTAATAAGACCCCCTTTACTCTTGTCCCATTGGTGACTGATTCATTGTGAGACACCTTTGCCTTGACAGTTAATTTAAGATTTCATTATTCAGCATCTGTTTTGAACACCTGTCCCATGTCTTGAATGGTATGAGGTATGTTGTATGTATTATAGTGGCACAGTGGTTTTGAAATGCTATACCTTTTGGCTCTTTAGGTCATTCTCTCCATCAAGTATGTTCTTTTAGACACTCTATCTGAAAACATTTATAACCTTTTACCCCAGACAAGAATGTTTCAAGAAATCTCATACATATCAGGGGACTGTGATTTCTGAAATCCTACCAAACCTAGCTAACTGGCTCTGTAATTTAAATCTGTCATCCAAAATACCTAGAAGTTTCTCTGGTTCTAAAAGTAGAAATTTGGAGAACAGAAAGGGAGAGATTTATTTCCTCTGGTATTTAATTCCACAAATAAGAGATTCTGTAGCCAATAGAAGGTACTGTATAAACTGTGTAAGTTAGACTGATCTTGCACCAATATTATACTAATATTGTACCAATGCACTACTCAACCTAGAGAGGCAGGAAGAAAAAGAAGAAGGTGTAGGAAGATAGCACAGTCAGAAATAATGTTGAACTCAGATCAGTAGGTGCCCCAAAGGGTGACTAATCTATGAGGATGGAAGGAATGGTGGAATGAGAGACTGGTCCTGTCACGGTGCTGGGATCAAACAGTGAGGAAAAGGTGGGGTCATATTTTCCTTTCAACCAATTCTGAAAACTTGACAGATTTTGGATTTGTGAGCCACGAATCCAAACCTTTGGTTAGGCAGCTTTTAGACATTTCTGAGCTGCCAGCTGCCATTGCTAATTTTGGATCTTCATTCCAATGCATGTGAAATAGTTATGGATTATGATGTTTCTTGTCTGTCAGGGAGCAGCAAACACACAGTAGATAGAATGACCGAACAAGCTGTTTTATTGGTCAACATGCTAGTTGAATCCATTCACAGAGAAGAGTTACGGCTGGATGAAGACATTTATGTAT
>CABHPR010137497.1:0-26023 GCA_902168415.1 Peromyscus melanophrys | reverse complement strand
ATAGGCATCTATGTTTATATACATGATACACACATACACACACACATATTTATTTGGGTCAAAAAAGCAAAGAAAATGTAAAAAGGTAAATTCTTGTTTGGGAATTGGGAATGAGCAAAGTTTCTAAAATTTAATGAAATCAATGAAAAGGGCTAGATTAGAAGCTGCTGTTGGCTAGTGCTTGGCTATGCAGAGTGCGGTCTGTGTTAAGAGACCCACTTTTCGTTTTGAGTTACTCTATGAAAATTTTTATTTACTCTATGAAAAATGGTAGCCTTTTACTTCTGTGATACCTGTTTTTTCTGCTTGGTTCCTACCCAGAGACTGAACTGTTTCCACGTATTTGTAAATTTCTCAAAACCCACTGATGGTAAAGAGAAGCCAGAGTGCTCTGCCCCTGCTGATGAGTGAAATAGCCCTGATAACCTACTTACTGACTGGACACACTGTGTTCTCATCCCAGGGTGGAGGCGGGGGCTCAGTGGGTGAGAGAGTAGCTTCTATGCTTCCAGGGAGAATTCTCCATGTCATTTCCTCCTGATTGAAGAGTGAGGATTTCTCCTATAACTGAAGGGCAAATGGGATCAATGTGATTCTGCTAGTCCTAGGCTGCCTCCCCACCAACAAGAGGTCTGACCCCAAAAGATGTCTGCCTTGTAACTGCCCAAGTCTGAAGAACATACCTTTGAGGTAGAGCACAGAGGGAAATAACCAGAATCAGACTGCCCTTCCTCTCTACTTGAGGTCTTTCCAGTCACAAGACTACATGTTGTGGGAAGAGGAAAGAGCTCCAGTTGGGCGGTGCTTGGGCCAAATGAGACTGCTTCAGCACATCCCTAAGATGTCCGTGAAGAACCTGGAAGTAGTATTTGGTGGAACATGTTTGAAAACAGTGATAGGAGAAATACAGTCCCTTTGAACTGCTCAATAAACCAAATACACAGATATTTAAAGATTTCCTCAGATTCTGACTTTGGAAAATGTTTAAAACAGAGATTCCCCCACCCACCTGCCCACACACACATGGCTTAGATTTTTAGAAAACACATGATCTCACTTAGTCACATATTAGCATGAACTAGATTCACATACATTTCCTATGATCATGTATGAATAAAAAAAAGGTAGTGTGAAATTAGTGGAATTGTGAAGAGAGACCAAAATCAAAATGGCTAAGGGAAATAAAACTTTTCAGGATGGAAAATTATACATAGTTTGACATGTTCATCTGATATGAAACAAAAGTCTGGTATTTGTGATGACAGCTGTAATGTCATAATATTCTCAGCATTTAAAAATGTTAGGATATATTGTATGAAAAAAACAAATCATATAAAAGAACTCAGAAACTCAACAATAACCACATAGCTGATTTTATAAACCACTTGGAAAAAACAAGCTGACCTCTTGTGAAGTTAACAAAAAGTAGTTCCTATGATTATTTCCTAAATTAAACATTATTATCAGGCTATAAAACTAATGATGAAAGGTAAAGATGAATTATTGTTCTTGGATTGCTAATTCAACTAGTACTCAATCCAGTTTGAGGCCTCATAATATATATGATACAATATGTTTGCAAACATGTATGTGTATGTGTATATGTACATATTCCTATGTCATCATTGCACATTAACTGTAGTATAAAAACTTAGAACAATGTTCAACTTTAGGCAATAGTATTAAACTCAAGTTAACATCATATGAAATCAGTTCCTTAAACTTTAACGTGAAACATTAAGTGCAGTATGGAAAATGACATCCATTTGATGGAGAAAACCAGATGTCCAACACAAGGAATAGTAGACTACAAAGAACTGACTTAATTTTGATGCTTGACACACAGCTAGTTGGCATAAGAATCCAAACACGTGAATACTAAAATAGCTTTCAAAACAGCTCCATGAAAATAAAATTTAAAGTGTTTGGTTTAGAAACCATTTTATATAAAATTTTGATCACTTATAACAAATATTTTAATGCCCCAAATCATGACTTCAAGTGTAATAATTAATTTGCTAGGAAATATTACATTCTCTGGGCTTCAAGTTTATGCAAAGAAATTATGGAGATTCTGATGTAAGATAAGTACAGTAGATGAAAAGCCACTAATGAATGGTGAGTCCTTGAATCATCCTTGGGAACACATCTAGACTAAATGGCATGTATTATGCATGATTTTTTAAAAATGTGGTTAGTGGTATAAGATTTGTTCTCCTTTAAGTGTAGATATATCGTTTTATAAAATGAATTATTTTAGATGGTTGTCTGGAGTATGGATTTTGCAACCTCTATTTTAGGTCACTAAGAAATGTATATGTGTACATAGGCAAATGCTTGGAAGACAAGAAATTGGTAGAAATTGTTTTCTATGGGATTAGAGTAGTGTGATGGAGATGGCTTTCCCCAAAAGCAGGTCTTAAATTAAGAGTGTGAGTGTAAGTAATATGAAATATATACACACAAGGTCACCAGTAAAGGTAGTGAGTCAGGAAACGGTAAACAAGCAGAGTCCATTAATAAGCATTTACTCCTCTGAGTAAATATAGCTAGTCCACTAGGGACCCTTTCAGAAACTATGAGAAACATACGTCAGCATTTTCCTAGCATTTATCCATCTATTTCAACCCCAGCACCATCACTGGTGGAGAGCTGCCCCAGGATCTTAATTTCTCAACACAGAAGTTAATGTGCAGAAAAGAGAGACTGGGAGACTAGAAGTAAAGAGCTGTCATTGTGGCCTTAAGAGGTTCCCCAGAAAGGTAGCAAGCTGCACAATGAGCTCAGATAACAGAGGCCAGAGAAGCTTAAATGACTTAAAGTTGGTTATCAGAATCTCCGCCCTTCAAAGGTCTTGGGCAATCATCTTTGGGCATTGAACCTCAATGGATTCTCCTGTCCCAGATTCCTATCATGTCATACAGCCATCTTGGTCCCTAAGATCCTTTCTTTTACTGAATGGGTGTCCATTCCAAGGGCCACAAATTCTGTGGCTTGTTTCCTAGTTCCAGCTGTTCTATACCTAAAGTGAGTTACCATAATTTTTAAAAACAAAGCAGTTTTCACCATTACAGTTAAGACAGTATTTTTTTTAACCCTGCTGTACCTATAAGGTTGTACATAATAAATGGTCTTAACAATATAAAGAATTCTGACGGCATTTGTTTTGTTTCAGTTTGGGTCCTCTTTGGAAGACCTATTTTGCTCTAAAAGTCTACCTCTTACTTTAAAGCCTTTATCACTAGTGTTCATATTCCTGTCAAGGACTCAAGTTCTTATAGTTAAAAAAAAAGATTTTTCTAGCTTGTTATTCAAACTGAAAACAGTTCTCTGCCCTCCCCCTCCCCTATTTAGCAATGCCCGTCTC
Source organism: Peromyscus melanophrys (assembly GCA_902168415.1). Taxonomy (NCBI): domain Eukaryota; kingdom Metazoa; phylum Chordata; class Mammalia; order Rodentia; family Cricetidae; genus Peromyscus; species Peromyscus melanophrys. The sequence goes on along the minus strand of CABHPR010137497.1, from coordinate 22,656 downwards.
CTTCCCCTAACTTGGGTAGCAAAAGACCAGTTGTTCTACAACCCCATTAAAAACTCTCTGAACCACTTAAACAATGAACATCACTATTTTACCATCTCATGGCCGATAAAATGTGATTCCAGTGGTACCAGTACTCTTTTTACAAATACCAGAAAATAGATGAGTGATATCATCTATTGAGTTGAGTTGGAGAAAGACTTATATTTGAAGTTGCAAGTCCTCTGTCCCAAGCTGAGATGGGCAGTTAACTCTCAGGTGCCTTTTAGGAAGTCAATATGAACTTATTTGATCTGGAGCTTTTTTTATATATATACCATTGACATAACCCTTCCTTTACTATGAGAGTTAGACTAATGGCTTAGCTGAAGTCAAAAATTGAAGAAGGACAAAAAAAGGAAAATGCATTTTTTTCTTCAATCCTTCAATTTTATTCTAGTTCCCAGGACAAGATGAACCGTTTGTGCAATTACCCTCTCCTGGTGAGATGGGATCTGATGAAAATACATTTTTAAGGGTGTATTACGCCCAGCTTTCCTTCTTAATAAGCTACTTCATAATTGGTTGTAATGAGTTCCCAAAAGATTCTTGCAAATTAGCGTTCAATTTAAGTGAACAAGTTCTACTAATAGCGTGCTGAGCGATTAAACCAGCCTGGATGGTACAGAGATGGCACTGATTCATGTTCTAAGGAAGTGTGGGTGCTGTGCAAAGGCCTTCTTTAATCTTCAAGCCTCTTCCAAGTTGCAAATCTACCATTGCTCCTCTCCAGAGACTTGGCATTCTACACACAGCCTGGGAGGTCCTACTTCTCTCCTTCATGTCAATTCCACAGTTTATCTCATGCTCAGATGCAGAAAATACTCCAAGACTGTCTAACATCATTGCGATGACTCATGACTAGCAATTCTTAGTTTAAAGTAATTACCAACTTCTAGAGGTTTTATAGAAATTGCAGTTTATTTTAGGAAAGAAAAGAAACATGCATATGGAAAATATTGAACAAAAAATGGTAAAATATAGAACATACCACGAGCTTTGTTTGAACATGTCTAAGTCAAGACACGAGAATTGAGTGATTGCTTCTTTAATGTAAACACACAGAAACATCTATTAATTATTTATTTATTAGGAACTAATACGTAGTAATGGTCTTAATGCAAACACACCAAATGGACTCAAAGCATAAGGAAGCAGGAGAAGCAAACCCAATTTCTCTTTCCCATCTCTCTCCCTCCCCACCTTGCCCACCCAGGGTGACTGGACACAGCAGACATGTGTGGGCTCATATAAAAAGATGATGATGCTCATAATGCTTCATATTTGTAGCTCATCTTACAGGTTCCAGAAAGCTTTCACATAAATTGTTTCACTTAGAGACAAGCTTCGTGCAGATGTTTTATGCATTTGTAGCCATTAAAATTGCTAATTCAGACTAAATCTCTCTAACATTTCAGGTTCTATTTTCCTCACTTATATTATCCTACCTTTTGCTTTCACAAAGGGATTTTGTTACGCTGATGTGACGATCATTTTCCAATTATTAAAATCCTTCAGATGAAATCATAGGCAGTTCATGTTGGAAAGACCTTTGGAGAAATTGTGTCTTAACCTCCTTATTTTGCAGATGAACCTTAGTTCAGAGGGAAATAAAGAAATTAGCATTTCATTTTCTGCTCTGCACGGGGCAAGTTTCCTACTATTCCTTAAGGAGCCTCCTCCTGCTTGTAAGTGGGAAACGATAAAAGTCTCAGAGAGGAGAGAGTGACAGCAAACCCTACTCTAAACATCATGGTGGTTTATTTCTCAGTGTTCTCCCCTTTATGGGAAAAACTTTCATATTTTACCTTTCTCATCTTTCAGAATAATGAAGGTATTGAGTCAATATTTAATGTAAACATCTACTCTTTTTAAAAATTCTTTTCATTAAATCCAAAGTTTTTAGATTGTTATTCAAGCACTATTTGCATTCTTTTTTCACTAGATCTTCATAAGTATCTTACAGAAAAATAATAATTCTAGGCCCATTTCAATGTTAAGGACTATCATACTTAGAGGAAAAAAGATTTTTCCTAAATGGCTTGAGTAAATATGGGTAATCAATACAGGTCATCAAACTGTGCTCAAATTTTAATCTGTTGTGCTTTCCACTTGAGAATAATGAGTTACTTAAAAGTTTCTTAATTTCGCCAGGCGGTGGTGGCGCATGCCTTTAATCCCAGCACTCGGGAGGCAGAGCCAGGCGGATCTCTGTGAGTTTGAGGACAGCCTGGGCCACCAAGTGAGTTCCAGGAAAGGCGCAAAGCTACACAGAGAAACCCTGTCTCAAAAAAAAAAAAAAGTTTCTTAATTTTGAAGGTGATACTGAATGTACTATTTTTATATAACAGAAATATATTAAATTCTAAATGGAAGATTTATAATATGTATTTTCTATAGAGTTATAGAAATACAAACCATCCCAATTTGAAACTCAATAATCATGATTTATTATGCATGTACCCTATGTTATAGTTTCTTTTGGGGGTGCTATGGATTGAATTCAGGGTCTTGTGTATGATAAGCAAGTGCTCTATAATTGAGCTATATCCTAGGCTACCATGCATTACTGTCTCAGCGTAAACAGCTATAGGAATCCCATGATACCCTCAATACTCTCTTCCTTTTTCTGAATAAAGAAACAGAAGCTCAGACAAGTGAGCAATCTTACCCAGAGTCACAGTTCTATGGATGCCATAGTTTAATGGGCTTTCTACATTATTTTTTTCTTTTTCTGAGAATGCATAATTAAATATGAATAAAATAAATAAGAATAAAAATTTGAAAAGTACATCCCAATCCATACAAGTCGATCATTTACACCAATTCTGAGAAAAAATAAAAAAAACTTGCTTTAGATTGAATGAGCCTGTAAAAAGTTGTTTGTTTTGCCTTGTGCCAACAAAACACAAAATGTTCTAGAACATATGGCTAATATTACACAGCAGCCTCACTCATACTAACAGGATTAACTTGTCTCCGTGTTTTCCAATTGAGTTACAAAAATATCCCCTCTTTATAATTATAATTAATTGTCCTAAATTAATGAATAACTCATGAAATACTAATTGGTGACTACTCTGATCTTAATAGACAAGTGGAATCATTGAAACGGAAATCTGACAAAGTTATTACAAAATATTTTTTCATATATTTGAAGTTTTACCAAATTTGTTGTTATTCATTACTTATTTGGGTATGTGTGCTTGGTGGTGTATAGCAATTTCCTCTGAGATAAAACCATCTGTCTTGAGGGAAAGTCTGTTAAGGAATAGGATGTTAGAAGGGAAATTAAACAACAGGATGTCCTAAGGGAAAGTGAAACCTTCCGTCCCATAGGGACACTCATTAAGCTCAGGAAGTAAACATCTCACCAGTCTCAGGAATTCCCTGAAACTGAGCAGATGCTATGCTAGAAAAGGTAATTCTGGTGACACAGCTGTCTTTAAGTCATTTACACTCTTATGTAACCCCTTACCTACTTTCCTGTAAGTCATTCTAATAGAGCTCACTGGGTCATTAAGGTGGACTTTCAAGGTATCTGTCCTTTGGTCTATTGCTGGTTTCCCACTTGGGGTGAGTAGACATTTGCTCATGTCTCCCCAAGAATAGTGTCACAGAACAGGGTTGTGTGTGTGTGTGTGTGCACGCTTGTGTGTGTTGGGGTTGTGTACATTTATGTGTGAGTGTGTGTATATGTGTGTGTGTAAACCAGAGGTCAACTTCAGATATCTTTCTTCCTTGTTCTCTGTCTCATTTCCCCCCCAAGGTTCTTTTAGTTAACCTGGAGATAGCAGTTTCAACTAGACCAGAGGAGCAGTGAGACCCAGGAATCCTCCAGTCTTTACCCCAGGAATAAGGTTAGAGGCATATGCCATCACATACAACTTTCATCTTGGTGCTAGCGGATCTGCATTTGGGTCCCCATACTTGCACAGTGAGTACTTGAACTCTGAGATATTCCCCCCAGCCTCTGGATTTATCTTTTAAATGTGAAAGTATTCTAAATAAATCCAGCAGGTACCATGTGTTTAATTTACTTTTCATTTAAATCATGACCAAGAAGTTCACTGTTCAAAATACTGAAAGTTATTATAAATGGCTGAATTTAGATTCTCAAACAGTACTGTGTTATAGTGATTGATATTTACTCTTTTATTATATCTGGAAATTAATGTTGATATTGTTGACAAGTCTTTTATAAAGGTTTGTATGAGGAGCTAGGTGTAGGGGTGTATGTTAGTAACCAAACATTCAGGAAGCAGAAGGAAGAGGACCAGGTGTTGTCAGACTGGACTACGTAAAACTCTGTCTTAGAGATACATTTTTTCATTTTAAAAAGAAATATATGAATTATTTTCTTATAAAAAGTTTCAAAATATTTTAACATGTGTAAAATATAGAATATACACTGAAAATACGTTTAACTAAATACTATAACGGATAATTATGAAGACAACATTTGAACAATGATCAAAAAAATTGGAAAATAAGCAAGCTCCACTCTGTGTCTCTTTTGTTTATTATTTTTGAGAATTTTGCCTTTTATTAATATTACATTGGTTAACACCATCTATATTATTGCTCTGTTTTGTGCATTTCTACCACTCCATAGCATTCATTTGTTTAAAATTTTACCACAAGTTTATTTATCCATTTTACTATGGATGGCTGTTTGGATCATTTCCACTTTGTTATATCAATGCTACCATAAATATTTTTGTACGTTTTCCTGTCTCATATATAATATCATCTCTCTGTGGTAGATAGCCAGAACCAGAATCTTGAATTGCAGGGTATGTGTATGTTTACATTTAATAGATGATTATATATATATATATATATATATATATATATATATATATATATCAAAATAGCAATGTCAATTTCTATGTCCACCAGCATTAAATGGAAATTCCCATTACCCATTACTCCAAGTCTTTAGAAATTGTATTTTCAGGGATTTTATTGTTTTCAATTCATGAAATATTTGTAGTAGTTTCTATCACATTTTAGTGTCCACTTACTGCTTTTCAAAAGTGGGGGCTTAATAATGTGTCTATGCTTACCGATCATTTAATTTAGAAATTCTATTTTTTTTTTACTTCTTACTCAGTGTTTCCCTTACTCTATCCAGGTTTATCTTTCTTCTTGACTTGTAGATATTCTGTAATCAGCATACAAATTCCTATTCACATAAGCATATAATCTGCCGTTCTGTGGCATTTCTTTATATTTCTCACCCTGTGTCTTTTGAAAAATACAAGTTCTTGGTTTTTTTTTTTATTTAGCTGAAGTCTTTTAATGAGCTCTAAAACTTAACAACATGGTATTAAACAGAATTGTGGACCAATTTTCTTAACAACATAAATGTGAAAATTCCAAGTAAAATACTAACAAATATTTCTTATCATATGTATGAAATATTTCCAAGGGCTAGAGAAGTAAATTATGTACAAATGACAGTCTAAGACATCTGGCATTTCAGGGTGTCTCATATTCTGCCAGACTATGTCTAAACTGAGATTCAGGCTTGCTTTCTTACATTTTAAACTTGATCGATTGACATGCTGATTGATTTTTAAGACTGGCTCTTGCCTTGAGCTTTTGGTGATTCTCCTCAACCTCCAAGAACTAAGATCAGAGGCCTGTGCCACGACACTTGGCTCAAACATTCTTAAATATCACGTCTTAGCAAAACACAGATTAAAAAGAATGTAGCTTGTTCCTCTGTACTGTGGTTTCAACGCAGGCCACAAATCTATGTGTTGGAAGCAATATCCAAAGCGGCAACATTACGAGCAATAACATTGCAAGACAGAACCTGAAGAATAATGTTGTTAGTGTAAGAACAGGGTCCTGATAAAAGGGCATTTAGAGCTTCCTTTGTCTCTGTCTTAAGTATGCACACATTCCTTTGCCTTTCTACTTTCTACCATGGGGTGATGTAATAGCAGAAGACCCTCACCAAATTGAAGACTTCCTATGAGAAGTGAATTCTTTCATTTTACTCTTTACATACCTCTGTCTTCTCATTTATGAAGTGCAGGTGATAGATACATAGTTGTGGACCATGGAAAATGTAATTTCTAAAGATGACTAACATAATCCACCCTATCCCACATGTTTTTAACACTGTAATTTTTGCCTCCCTCCCCAAGAGTTGTAAACGATATCCCTTCCCCTTGATCCTGAAAACTCTATGACTAGATGAGGTATGGTAGAAATGAACTTTCAATATGAGGACATAAAGCTATAGAGCTTATTAATAAATGTCCCTTGTAGGATATGGATCTAGGGTCTCAAGAAGATAAGCACACAATCGAAAGCATTTCCACAAGGCAAAAAGTTTGGCATTTGCAGAAAGATCCAATAGTCTTGCTAAGTCAAGCAAGTCAGACCATCAAGTATTAATTCCTCTGGGGTTTAATTCCTAATGCAAATGATCCTGTGTCTCACTGTGTCTCCTTAGAACTTGGCCTCACATCCTTCTCACACAATTGCAGTTTCTTGGAAGAACTGAAATTTGAGCATATATTTTGATTTCAAGAAGTGCTGACCCTGAAGGAATTAGAATTTTTACCAAATAAACCCCAAACCACGAGGGAAAATAATAAAAAGATTGTTGTTGTTTAGACCCACTAAATGTTAGGATGAGTTATAATGAATCAATAGATAAATAGATTAAAACCTTATATCATCTTCAAAAGTGATTGGTTACAATGAATAGATGGCTTCTTCCTGTAGCCCAGACTATCCAGAAAGCATTATGAGTGGATTTTTAAATCATATACCCAACAGTGCTGGGTAGAAGCCCCATCACATCTTATGACCTAGACTTAAAAGTTGTATCATGCCACTTCCACAAGAGCCATTAACTGGAGGCTGGAGAGATGTCTCGGCAGTTAAGAGCACACACTACTCTTCCAGAGGCCTCAAGTTCAATTCTTGGCACCAACGTCAGATGGCTCACAACTGCCTGTCACTCCAGCCCCATGGAATCTGATGTCTCTGGCCTCCAGAGTTATCCACATTTATGTGGCATATCCTCATAAAGACACCCACCCCACACATATACATACTCATGTTTAAAAACAAATCTTAATAAAAACGAGCTACAAGCTCATTCCGGTTCAAAGGAAGGCAACATAGATTCCACTTCTCAATGGGATGTACAGCTGCACAGTCATCACATTAGGAAAAGAAATCTAAGATCTGTCTTAAAAATACAGTCTTCACATAGAAGTACACAGATTGATCAGGGACCGTTGACAGAATGAAAGCCTGGCACAACTTTAATAAATGTTAGTTATTATCGTTACTGTTCTAAAACTAAGAGACCAGCAGTATGAAAAGAAAAGCAGTTTGGGTTCAGGTATGGCCATCAGTGGTTACAAGAACAAATGGGAAAGAGCTCAGATAACCAGTATCCAAACTTTCTATGCCTGGTCCTATTCCATGCCTGATCCCATGTTTAACTTTACATGAGTTCCATTGTGATGAAGTTCACATGCTTCCAGCTAGAACTTTTCTTCTGTATTTACATTGGTAAGATTGTAGTTTTGTTTTTCCGTTGTATTCCGCCCCCAATATCATATTGTACTGATTTGCGATCTTCCTTTGTTTGGATATTTTGTCTCTTTTTGTTTTAGACTAACCATGACTTGAAACATTTATCATGCTAGTATGTAGCAATCTCCCTCACTCGGTATCTATGTAGCAATCTCCCTCACTTGGTATTTCTGCTTCCTGAAATAATAGCTGCTAGACCGGATTCCGGTTTTCCATTCTATAAGCAAGCCTAGAGTGTACACATTTCCAGTTTTAACAGAGTCTGCCAACTTGTCTAATGAAATGATGGTGCCAGTTTGCATTCCTGCCTGCTGTGCAAAGAGCAAACGTTGCTTGACACCTGCTGACAGCTGATATCATTAAACTTTGACATTTGGGCTCTTTGAGGTTGAAAAACAGTGAACTACTTTATTCTAATTTCCACCTTTCTGTTACTGAGGTAGGGTGAATTTTTATTTTTATTGGTCAGTTGTATATTCCTTGCCCATTTTTCTGCTAGCCTATCCATCATTACTTTATTGATGTTGAAAGACCTAGATTATAAAACACATAATTTTCTACATTTTATTGGGTATTGATTATCTGTGCACATGTTGGAGTCATTAACCCCCAAGGTAAGGATTGTTTTTTTACCACTTTACTTTTAAATTCAATTTGGAAAAATCACATTGTCAGGGTGTTCTGTTGGGATAATTAAGACCTTTCTTATCTTTGAAATCATAAATATACTCTATCACATTTACTATTAATAATTTGATCCATTTCTTGTTTAATTCAGTTAAAACTGTATCTCCTTTAAAGATTTAAACTAAGATTCCATTTCTGCACTTCATCTCTCCAGTTCACCTTTTCTACTGCTTTGAAATGCTTTATATTTCTGTACATTAAATTGTGGTGCATCCCTGAATAAAGGTTTCCCACCTTGTCCTAGTGTGAATGTTCAGAACTTCACTCAGGTTTATAGGATGAATCCTTCTAACCACGGGCCACACTGTTTTGCTCTGCTTTTAATTATAGCTTTATACTCTGGTTTGGAGGTCTAGATAAGTAAGTCTCTTGATTTCAATGGGTTCTTCCATTTAAGAGTCCTGGTTATTGTTCTGTTTTTTAACTGGTTAGTTGGTTTGCCATGCTAGCTGTACAGGTCTGAGCCACCAACTTGGGCTGTGCCAGTCCAGTTATCCTTAGGCACTTATACCTTCAGGAATTTTAAGCTTACTTTGTGGAGACTTTTTAAAATATACTGTAAAACATCTTATTAAGGTCTCATTTAATTTATAGGCTAATTTAGATTGTTAAAATAGTAACTACATTGAGCTGGGTCTGGAGACAAAAGTCTCTGATTCAAGCTGAGCTGGGAGGATCCTAAGTTCAAGGCCAGCCTGGGAAACTTAGCTAGATCCCATCTGAAAACAAAATAGCAAGGAAAGGGTTAAGGACGTATGCCAATAGCAGAGAGTTTGTATAACATGCATGAGGTCCTGGGTTCAGTCCCCAGTAGATTCCAACACTGAACATTCACACCCACAAATACAGTATATTTTCTACTCATATTTTCCTTTTGGTTCTCAGTGAAGTTTTAGAGCATGCCCTGCTACTTATTATTTATTTGTAACTCACAAAAGTATTACAACTTTTGCAAATGAAATTTTCTGAAAATATTTATCCATTCTGTCTCGGTCTGTGCAATAGAGCACTGATAACTGTGGGCTTTGCTCTGCTTATGTACACACACACACACACACACACACACACACACACACATACACACACACGTACGTATGTATATTAAAGGGCATTATGTGTTCTGTTTCAATTCTATACTTAATTATTTTTATTGTAACAATATATGATTTAGTGTTGTTTTAGGTATTTCCACCTACAAAGGACTAAATAGAATTGTCTTTCTATTATACAAATTTATTGCTCTTGTAAAAAAATCAGTAAGTAGTATATTTAACGTAGTATTCCTTAATGGTCTTTCATTTACCTTAAGTATCTCCAACAAACAATGTTATGTTGGAGCAGATAAACATTTAACTTAAAATTAATTCACTTTTTCTTCTACCTTACCAAATAGTCATCATCATACTTACTTATTTGCCAATTAACTCTTTTGGAAAGTATCTCACCTTATCATTTTCTCTGAAAAATCTACTTTATGATGCTTTTACAAAGGTTTCTGCCCATTGCAGCTGCTTTTGTTTGAACGCGCTTGGCTGTAGCCGCATCTGGATCCTGAAGCTGGCCATAATACCACTCTTTCCTGAGATTTAACTAGTCAAGCTGAGTTTTCTTGAAACTTATCAGCAGCGTTGGAGACCCACTCCGTTGGCTGGGAGCTCGGTACATTTATTTGCCTCTGTAGCAACTCTACTAATTACTCCCTCCTGTTTCACTTGGACCGTTCAGTTTGGTGATTTACTTCAGTGAATTGTTTATGGAGAGTTATTGATTTCTTCCCCCAAATCTCCACATGCACCCTAGTTTATTTTCTTGTCATTGTGTATGAGGGTGGGTGTGTGTATGTCTGTCTATCTGTATATGATATGCAGAAGTGTATGTATACATGTAGAGCTAATTTATACATACACATGCATTACTGCATTTATCAAAAGAGCCCTCAAGACTTCTCAGAGAACATCTGGAATCGTTTCCCTGTAACATTGTTATCAAACACGTTGTGGAGCATATTTTTAATAGAGAACCAAGAGTTCAGCTTTAATTAAAGGGAGTATCCTCCAACTAATATAATACTCTAACAATACCTGGGAATGTTTTAGCAAAAATCTCTGCTGTTGCTGACATCCTTCTCTGTCATTACTGGGCAGATGCTATTGTATGCAATTTTAGGTCATTCGATGGCTGTTTCTGTGAATGAGCTCCGTGGGGACATTATACCTACCATGAGTACTGTATCTGTTGTATAGTTTTTTTGTTACTGATAAGGGAAAAGGAAATGAAATGTGGTCAGATTATTAAATTGAATAAAGACTTTCTGTTTCTCTTTTTATATCCTGCCCACCTTATCTTTGCTTTATAAATCTGTGTAGGGGTGGGATACTTGCTGTCCCTGAAGCAGTTGGGTACACAGAGTTTACTATCAAGAAATTTCCTGTCAGTGGTTATGACTTGGATTCTGAAAGCTGCCTTCAGATAGGCGTGGTGCTTTGACTGGATGACATAGTATTTCTCTAAGTACTGGCCTAGAAAATCAAGATCTGTCTGAAGTGCTTAATAAACCAGGACTCACAATAAGGAATAAGAATAACATACATTCCCTGAAAAGCAGCCATTTCCCTTTATTTTCTGGCTCAACTTTTTTTCTTTTACTGATTCAGCTAACTTATCAGTGGTAGTCATGACCTAAATAGATTATTCGCATTGGGGAAAATGTTGTTTACATTTTATGTGAGAGACCATCTCACATCCCTTTCTCCCATTTCATAATTCACTAACTTATTATTACCTTAACAATTATCCAGGGGATTATATTTCTGTAGTAGTTTTCTAAAAAATCATAAGTACTACAAAATGGGAAGCTTTTTCATTGATTAAAATACTCTATTTTTTTCCCTCACCCTCTGAAGGTGAAGAGATTAACAATAGAAAAAACACTCAATAAATCCTCTAATTTTACTTTCCTTTGGTTCCTGGCTTTCATGATTGACATTTTAAAAATTCACTATTTGAAACCATCTCTTCTAGAAATGATTGCATAAACAAGACCAGAACAGGAGCAATATCAATGGACATGTTGTCGTTGAAGAGGGGAAATTTCCCAGGATCCCATCCCTAGAAAATGGTTGCCAGTAAGAGAATTCCTCTCCCAGAGATGAGCCTCCTTATTGTTTGTCCAAAGCAGAGTGGTCAGCCTTGAAAACACACACGCACACAAACAACAAAACCAGACCCACCAGATTCTATTTAGATATACACATCTATGCATGCAAATACACACATATGCACATAGGTAACTAATATAATCAAAGAAAAGAGGCTATCAACTTATGGCGGGGGGGGCAATTCAAGAAAGGGTGGCTGGGAGGGGCTGGAAGGAGGGAAGGGGGAAAAGTGATTTAATTTTATTTCAATTAAAAACATTTTATCCGGCAGTGGTGGCACATGCCTTTAATCCCAGTACTCGGGAGGCAGAGCCAGGTGGATCTCTGTGAATTCAAGGCCAGCCTGGTCTACAGAGCGAGTTCCAGGACAGGCACCAAAACTACACAGAGAAACCCTGTCTTGAAAAACAAACAAACAAACAAAAAACATTTTAAAAAAATCTACTGAGCCATACATTATTAGGCGTCCATTGACTTTGAATGAGTTGATACCTCTGCTGTGTGGCTAGGATATAGCCACTGCCTAGATGGGAACACCCATGGCCTTAAAAATTCCAAGCTGATTTATTTTGAAAGTTCTGACTCCTTGGCTGGGTTTGTGTAGGTGTCTAATGAGTAACCAAAACAGGGTAAAACAGATTATGTGTCTGTATTTACACTTTGTTTCTGTTACTACCTGAGTCTCTGAGGGAGATGGCTGCTTCTCAGTGCTTTGCATAGGCAGATTAGTCACTTAAGGAACATCTGTTCCTTGATATGCTAGCAATACCAGATTGATATAAAAGAAGTTCCTAATGTCTTTTCTCTGTTTTCTAATGATACCAAAATGAAAATAACTAAATTGTTTTAAAGATTTTCAGGGCCCATATGAGCCTGTGAGTACCTGAACTAGACACCAGGTTTAGAAATTTCAAGTCAATAGTCATTTCCTAAAATTTCCCTACAGCAGTGGTTCTCAACCTTCCTAATGTTGCGGCCCTTTAATACAGTTCCTCATGCTGTGGTGACCCCCAGCCATAAAATTCTTTTCGTTGCTACTTCATAACTGTAATGTTGCTACTGTTATAAATCATAATGTAGATGTCTGTGCTTTCCAATGGTCTTTGGAGGCCCCCGTGAAAGGGTCCTGTGAAAGGGTCATTTGACCCCCAACAGGGTCGTGACCCATATGTTGAGAACCATTGCTCTATAGTCATTTCCCACTTTACTTCAAGGTGAGAGGAGCTTGCAATTGGTGCTGAGTCAAGTGGGTTTCCTAGGACACGAGTCCACTATCTAGCAGTCTTACTGGCTTGCCGAACAATTGGTTTTCTTTGCATTTGCCCTTGCTTTGCGAGCTCCTTCCCCAGCAGTGACTAGCCGGATTAAGGTTGGGTCATAATAAGGTTGCCTCAGTGGAGTGGGGTGCGTGTTCTGATTTTTGATGTGAACTCTCAAAAGAGTGAGCAACCTTAGGTTATTCCAGGCTTATAGAAGACCACACATGTCATTCACAGCAGAGGTCATGAGCTTCTTAGAATTTCATAAGAGCATTTGCATTCATATGATGGACACCGAGACTTAAAATAGAATGTAACCTTGCGTCACCTCCTGTGGAAATAATAAGGAGTAGTGTCTTTTGCTGATACCTTGTAGTCAATATTCAAATTGTCTAGAAGGCACAGACTCAGTCCTCCACTACTGAGACACATGTAGAGCCTGATGAGGTCCTGATGGACATTTCTTCCAATTCTCCGCCTTTTACTCCTTTCTCCTTTTCACACGCTTGTGCTTGGCAGTCTCTTTTTCAGTGCCTTCATCGTCTGTGTTTCTTTCCAACCTTTAAATTGTCTTACAGAACTGTAGGCAAGGCTAAGAAGAGCAAAGTTAGGAAGTCGCCCCCAGCGTGATTATTACTGACACTGACCGAAGTGTGGTGGGAGTGGAGTGAGATTTGAATGTTACATGGGTCCTATCGTATCTTAATCAGCATTTCTGTTGATGAGATGAAACACCATGACCAAAAAACAACTTACAGAAGAAAGGGTTTATTTTATCTTACACACTGCAGCCCATCACTCAAAGAAGTCTGGGCAGGAACTCAAGGCAGGAGCCTGGAGCAGGAGCTGATGCAGAGGCCATGGAGGCATGCTACTTACCGGCTTGCTCATCGTGGCTTGCTCAGCATGCTTTCTTCTACAGCCTGGACCACTTGCCTAGGGTTGGCCCCTCCCACATCACTCAGGGGCCAAGAAAATGCCTGGCAGACTTGCCCACAGGCCAATCCCTATGGAGGCATTGCCTCAACTAAGGTCCCTTCTCCCCACATGATTAAATTGACATAAAACCAGCCAACAGTACACAAATTTATCAGTTTTTTTATTGTCACTTTGTAGGGATTTTTGGTTTGGTTTGGTTTAGTTTAGTTGGGTTTTTTTTTTTTTTTTTTCAGTCCTGGGAATGAAATTCAGTACCTGAGGTAGACTGGCTGGGCAAGAGGTCTATCACTGGGTTACATCTCCTGCCCTTTGTTTACTTTTTACATTGTGTTCTTGCTGTCTCTAAAGTCAAGAATATTCTCCCATTATAAATTCTATACTTTATCCAGGTGTGGTGGTCCATGCCTTTAATCTCAGTACTCTGGAGGCAGAACCAAGCAGACTTCTTTGAGTTTGAGGAAAGCTTAGACTATATACCAAGATTTTGACCAGACAGGGCTACATAGTGAGGGTTTGCTTCAAAAAAAAAAAACCTGTAATTTCCTTTTTCTGTAAGATTATTAATAAAAAGTGCAATTTTTTTGTATAGTATGGGGTAAGAATGTAATTTTATCCTCCATAGAAATATGGAAAACCAACTGCTCCAGCAGTATTTATAAAGCATGTCCATTTATCTGCTATATGGCCTGGACTGCATATCATAGCAATCTAGAAATAATGGTGTTGCTATTCTTTTGTATTGGTTTATCTGTCTGTCAATGATTCATGACACACTGAGTTAATTATTGCATTTGAATAAAGCTTGATGCTTGATAAATAAATATTTATATTTTCTCTTCTGAGAACATTTTAATTATCACAGATTGATTTTTATATAAATTCACCACAAAGGGATATAAAATGAGATGTCTATTGAAATTGTATAAAACTTGTACAAATTTGGAGATAATTAAAGTCTTTATCTTAATGAATCATTTGAGTAACATCAGTATCTTTTTATTATCTAGATTTCTTTAGTTCTTTCATGAGGCTTTAAATTTTTCTTTAGAAAAATTTTGTGCATCTCTTGTAACTTGTAGATGTTTCATGTTTCTGTGTCTGTGACCTATCTTAAAAGTTTCACTATCCAATTCTTTAATTACTGATAGTATATAAAAATAGTGTTGATTTTTAATTTTTGTCCCCCCAAACTCACTAACCTATCCAAATTCTAATAATTTCCTTTAAATCTTTTGTATAAATGATATTATTGAATATCATTTATACAAAAGATTTAAAGGTTTTCTTCCTTGGAAACTTTATTAATTTTTTTTTACTAAATGCTACTATTATTTTTATTTTGCTTTATGATGTCTAATAGATTTTTCTATTATTAATTATTATATTTAATTAACATTAGTAGTTAATTTAATTAATTTTATTTATTTAATTAATTAAATAAAAATTAATAATATGATCATTAAATATTATAATTAATATTAAATAAAAGCAATATGAATGCAAAATGATTTTCTGTGATGTTAAAAATAATGCTTTTAGCATCACACATTGGATATGCTGGTTGCAGACCTTTGTGTGAATCATCTCTGTCAGGATAAGGCTGTCTCCTTCTGTTCATAGCAGCCTACACCTTTTATCATCTCTGGGTATCAGATATCATTAGTGCTTTTTTCTACTAACATAGAAAATTGTATAACTTTCTCTCTAAGTACTTAATGCTCTAAAGGAACTACTAGAGCTGTCTCGTGTGTGTGTGTGTGTGTGTGTGTGTGTGTGTGTGTGTGTGTGTGTGTGTGTGTGATATATCCATGTACCTGTGTATGCAATATGCTCGGCCATGTGTGAGCACATGGGGACCTATGGATATGTCTGATATTTCCTTAGTTGCTTCTCTATCTTCTTCTTATTTTTTTTTTGAGACATGTTGTCTTGCTCTACTTAGAGCTCATCCTTTTGTCTAGATGGCTGGCCATTAAGCCCCTAGGATCCACCTGGCTGGTCCCCAACTACAGGGGTGATGGACATAGACCTCTATGGCAAGCTTTTACAAGGGTGCTAAGAATCCAAACCCAGGTCTTTACTTTTTAATATCAAGCACTTGACACCCGAGCTATCTCCCCAGCCCCAATTTCCTCATTTTTAAAAGAAATTTATTTTTCTGTCCTAAACGTAACTTGGTAATACTCAGTTTTTATAAATTTGTGACTTTATTTTGCTTATAGTTTAGATTTTTATTACTGTGTTCGAAAGGAAGTCCGTCTGTACCTTTTCTTTATTGTTCTGTCCTTGCCATATTTTGATAGGAGTATTAATCTGGCCTTGTTAAATTGCCTGGGGTCCATTCCTCCTTAAAGTACCCAGAAAGAGCTAGTGTGTGGTTAAGTGACAACTTCCTGTGTTTTGTCTGCTTAGTAAGATGGCGGCACCATCCTTAGGGATTTGAGACTAGACCGTGATGGGCAGAAATCCAAAATCTAAAAACAGAGAATATACATTTCAGTAAGATCCTCAAAGGCTTTTGATATACCTGGCCCATGATCACCAGTTTGAAATGTGATGTTTATGAACCTCTAACTGAGTATAAGGAACTCAGCAGCCACAGCAAACTCTTACCAGGGCAGGAACACTTTTCTAACTCCCTTTTATCTGCTTACCTTAAATGCTTTATTGTTTAATTGTTTCTTTTTCTTGTTTTGTTTTTGTCATTTGAGACAGGGCATCACCGTGTGTCTGTGGCTGGCCTGGAACTTGCTATGTAGATCAGGCCGGCCTTGAACACACAGTGATCTGCCTGCCTCTGCCTCTGTCTCCTGAGTGTTGGGATTAAAGGTGTGTGCCACCACACCTGGCAGTTTTGTGGCACCTCATACCTATTCCACAGAGATGGTCATCCATGACCCAGTAGCATAAGCTCTCCTGAAGGACCGCTGAAAGTTAAGGAATTTTGCACTGGTGGGGACAAAATATAGTGTCACTTGCATAGAAAGAGGTCTTGGCACCTGAACAGTTCTAAAGCTTCAGCTAAATATGCTTTAGCGTGGAGCTCAAAGGTCCTTTACAGGCCCATGTCCTAAACGCCTCCCCAGATTGGTTCTATTAGAAGGTAAATCCTAGTAGGATGTCTTTGGATCATTAGAGTTGTGCCCCGAGAGGAGATGGTGAACTCTCAGCCTCTCCTCTCCTCCCTGGCTATGAGGTAAGCAGCTTTGATCCACTGTGTGCTCCCATCACATCATGCCCCCAGACCCCAAAGCAATGGTGCTAACTCATCCTGGACTGAAGATCCCAAAATGATGAGGCCAAGCAACCTTTCACTCTTTGTAAATTGATTGTCTTGGGTACCTGACCTGGTGAAAGAGAGCCGCTGATGAAGAGGGCAAGTGAAGCCAACATAAGCACTCCAGCTCCATGACGCTTTCCAAGTCTGAGAAATGAACATGTCTATCCGCTTTGCCCACTTCACTGGGTCTGCCGCCAACTATCTGCTATATCCCCAAACCGAAGTGTCAACTAGAGAAGTCCCTACATTTTCAGATCCAAAATCTTAAACTTAGTTTGCTTAGTGAGGTATTGAATCCATGTTTAATTAACTTAAAGCTACTCGATTAGCTATCTATAGTGATAAATTTTGATATTCATAGACAGCTAAAGATTCCCAGGTATCCTGAAAACCAAAAAGACTCTCAGAGAATACCATCGTTAATTAAATGCCACAATGTAGCATTTGGCATTGGAGGTAGAAGAATTTTATCTTCATTTTCTAGTGAATGTTCTTGCACTGCACACTAGCCTTCGATGATTCACAGTATCTTCTCCTACATAGCATGTATAATGATACCTATCTCACAAATCATTGTAAAATTTAATGGCTTAACTCAGCCCATCTCATTACAAACTTTTTAAACAGTTGTTTTTGTTGAATCTTTACAACTTTATGCTATATTTAATCAATGTAATATACATCACTTTATAATTTAAAACAGTATTTATTTACATGTAATGATTTTTATCTTCAACCTATGAGACGTTATTTTTATTATCTTTAAGATAATAAATTTATTAAGAAACTAATGTTGAAACAGATTGCTAACAAATAGATTCAAGTACCCACAAGGCAAAGGACATGGAAGGAAGCTCAAATATTTTGACTGCGTATATGAAATTATTTTGCATTTAAACCATATTAATTTTATTTGTAACATATACATACTTTATCTTTAACCAGATACACTTGGTGTATTTAGAATATACACATAAATCACACACCATCAAAGGGGTGTCATGGATGAAATATGCTTCTATGTAGTAATGTTTTTAAAGTTTATATTCTTCTGTTCATTATTTTAGCCATTGCAACGCTCCAAAGTACAATTTTATAATAACAATATTACATGCTATATTCACCATGCTGCGAGTAAATATCTGTATTCTCAGCTTCATGTAACCGTTGGGTAAGATTCATTCTATCTACAACATTTAAATTAAACTGAATTGCATTTGCCTGGATCCCATATTTATTACCATCTTTATGCTGGATCCATCTGTACTATTTCTCAGTGACAGCTCAAAGCAGAAATACTTCTCAAAAATTAGCAAGCACTTATATAGGCTAAAAGTCTTTGTATTATATATTCTTAGACTCTTCAGGATTGATTTGGTTGGAAAGCTGTTCGTGGTGATCAAATGCCACATGGATGTCATTGAACGAGTATACCCATGTCACAACTGTGACCAATCAAATCGACTAAAATAGCAAACTGAAAGTAAAATGTCGAGTCAATCAAAGGATTTAGGTCCACTCCCCACATAATTGACTGTTTGTTGTGTTGTCTTATAAACACAGTCTCCATTTATTCCATCGTGCTGATGGGGTTGACATGAGTAAAACTTAATTTAAAATCCAAGAAAGGCGGAGAGTTTTTTTTGACAGCCGTTGGAAATCTGACAGCTCTCCCTCCATCCCTACTTTTGTGTTGGGGCCTCTTTGTGGTTTTGACTCCCTGACAATTGGAAGAAATTCGAGCAGAAATTCCTCAGGCTGTCATTTCGTCTCTATTACAGCTAATCTGCTGGCAATTTCATTTGGCTTAAAAGCAGGCGAGGCTCAAAATGAGTATCGCTTATTCCCCAACTGTTTAACACCACTGCTTCACTATGTCATTGGAAAATTATGTCGGTTATGTTGGAGTAAAGAAGTAACCCTCTTGAAGAGAAACATTTCCTAATCCCCTTTTCAATAATATGAAAACACCAGAGGTCTCATGGAGAACTCAATTTAAAAAAAAATCTGACTCAAAATTTCCCATGTTAAATATTTTTTCTTTGCCAATAAGGAATATCTGTTCTGCAGTTTGTATTATTTCCAATACCTAAGTTTTGCCTTTAAAAAATGTGGGCCATAAGTGGATATCACACATTGATCCAAATGATATCTTAAATATAGAATCTTTAATTTCTTGTTAAGACTTTTCTTTTAGAGTTAAGCTACATAAAAAGTAGCAATCACTTGGGCATTGTTATTTGGAGATATTAGGTTAGTTTATAGGTACATGAGAAAATCATATTGAGAAACACTTTTAGAAGGTGTCTTTATGGAAAAGCAGTATTCAGTGAGTTCTCGGGGGTCAACTGAATGCACATCTAACTCTTAGTCCTGGCCAAGTTTGCTCAGACCAGGGTCCTCTGCTTGACACCAGGACACCCATAATTGAAAGTGAAGATTACATTGCCTCAAAATTAATGGATTCTTGGCATTGTATATAGTTACAAACTTTTTTGAAACAGGTTTATTTATTTTTATTTTCTGTGTAGGATTGTTTTGCCTGCATATGTATCTGTGTACCACATGTATGCAGTTGCCCGTGGATGCCAGAAGAGGGCATAGATCCCCTGGAATGGATATTACAGATGATGGTTAGCCACTTTGTGAATACTGGGAATTGAACCCGGTCCTCTGGAAGAACAACCAGTGATCGTAGCTGCTGAGCCATCTCTCCAAATCTTTTAAACTAAAAAGAGTACATCTATCTAATCTGAGTATGTAAATTGGGGAATGCATACTGATTGTAACTTGTTCACAGTCACACATCGAGAGCAAATCCAGGATTGAAATCCAAATCTCAAAAGGTGGGTGTATTTTTCTCTCAGTAACAGTACCACTGTCAAGACAGGTGATGTCTCTTTCAAAAGTGACCCCCCCTTTTTTTTTTGGCTGTGTGATGAGATACCAAAAAGGGAAATGTTTTGTTGTTGACCCTGAATCCTCTTTATGAGTGTGTTCTGAAAAGTGACAACCCTAGGCTGGGTATGGTGATGCAGGTCTGTGTTACCAGTGCCCAGGGAGGGCACAAGCAGCAGGATCTAGAGTTTGATGGCTACACAAGGAGATTCTGTTTTAAAACCAACCAACAAGCTGGGTGGTGGTGGCACACACCTTTAATCCCAGCACTCGGGAGGCAGGAGCAGGCCGATCTCTGTGAGTTCAAGGCCAGCCTGGTCTACAGAGCAAGATTCAGGACAGGCACCAAAACTACACGGAGAAACTCTGTCTCAGAAACAAAAAAAGAACAACAACAGAAAAAAAAACCCAACCAACAAAATGGTAGCTCTAAGCTGGATGTGATAGGGCATACCTTTAATCCTAGCACCCAGGAAGCAGAGGCAAGCAGATCTCTGTGTATTCAAGGCTAAACTGGTCCACATAGAGAGTTTCAGGCTAGCCAGGGATATATAATGAATCCCTGTTTTTTAAAAAAAATGTTAGCCCTCACTGTGTTATTGTCAGTGGGCCCCAGGGACCACCTATAATTTATTGGAAATTTAGAATAGATAAGGCTCAGATGGTCTTTCACTTAAAATGGTTCAATTAAGACTTTTTAGCTTTATGATGATGAGAAAATCACACACTTCATTGCAGACAATGCTTCCAATTTCGGTGTTTAATCTTTCCCCAGGTTAATGATGTGCAGTGAGAAATGCTCTCAAGATGCTGAGCATCCACAGAGAACCACAGTTTCCACTCAACCATGAGTTCACACAGGGAAGCCATCAACACTCCACAGTGTGTTATTACTAAGCTCTGATGTTCAACAGGTTGTTTATTAAAGACATTCTGACGCAGGATGTGTTTACCTTTCTGATGACATAACTTTATCATAAGTATCTATCTGCCTTTGTAAGTAAGTCATCCCCTGTTCAGCCCTGATATCTTTTTATCAGAACACTGGATTTCCTGTCTGCCCAAATCATCTCTTTATGTCTGTGGAAACGGAGGCTACGCAGGATTCGAAAGTTTTAGTAAGAACTAAACTGAAAAGACTAACAGTTGACAAGGAGCTGAATGGCATGGCTATTAAATGGCCATGATGTAAACTATGCATATCCAATTGCCTGGCACCATACTGTTTTGGGAGTGGTCCAGAGCCAAAGACGGGATGCTTGAAGGGATGGGGATATAAGACAATTCCTAAGAGAGTGTCGCAAAATGAAATGAAATTTTATCCTCTACCTTGGCAAGCAAAAAGAGATGGTCAAGAACAGGTAACTTCAAGAAAAGAACCAGTCGTTGACTAGAGGTCAGCACTTTGTACTTTAAGTTTGAAAAGTGGATGCCAGGAGACCTTGCTTTATAGCTAGTAGGCTTGAGGGAGCTGTCATCATCCTGTTTGGGAAAGTTTCCCCACCCTCTGTGTTAATCCCTATAGGCAGTCCCAAGGCCAATGCAGAGTTAACTTCGTTCCAAATGCAGCAAGAATTAGCCAAAAGAAAACATGTGATACTGGAAACAGTTTTAACATCCCAGAGAGTGAGAGGAAATGGGCAAGCGTGAGGAAAATAGATATCGATATCTCTGTGGAATTTGTCAACATCAAAAATTAAAGTCTTAAATCAGATGGTCTTGACTGTGGGATCTCTGTCTCTGACCTGTACTTGTAAGTAGTTTATTTGGAATATTTGGAGAGTGCTTGGAAGGCAAAGGAACATGTGTCCAGAAAATGTCTCCTGACCTGATAACGTTCCGTGATTGGGTATTCTGAACTGAAACAAACTACAAAGCATTTGCCTAAAAGTTTAACAATGTAATACATTTACCAAAGCACCGTCAAAAACTATCACCCGAACTTGAAGCTTTTTGACATTGTGACATGTTAGAGGAAAGTTCTTTTCAAAAACTACTGCGATAAATTTCCTAAATTATTCAGGCATGTGCTCAATATCAAAGCAAGTGGAAATGGGGGACATTCCTTATAAGAAACTATTAGTCCTTCCTTGATGTACGGAAACAAGTTGGACTAACCAACGCCAGCTTGCCATGTTCCTTATTTAAGAGGCTACCATGTAACAGAAACCTGACTTGGCAGGCCCATCAGGCCTTGTTCTGGGTTCAATAATTTGTCAGGTCAGCCAGCATTCTTAGACTCTAATTCTGGCTCTTTCTACCATGTGTGTTTTGGTTCGAGACAGAAAGTATAAAATATACAAAAATTCAACTCCATCCCTTACTGCTGAAAAAGAAAAGGGCTGCTCTGAAAATATATACTACATTTTGATTAATGGTTACTTAGTAGCACTGTCTTCATATAAAATAATTGTTTTTAAAAAAAAACTATAAAAACCCCAGAAATTGAAATGAAAGTTTTTCTGGATTGTTATCCTAAGCAAGTATACACCCAGATTGTCTGTGTCATAGCTATGGAAGAACTCACAGGAAGTGAGTATTATGCTCAGTTCAAAACATTTTTGGATGTTGAAACATGAGCAACAGGAGATAATATTTATAGCTCTCTCTTGGTGTTGGGACTGTATAAGTTGGCTTTAATCAAGCAATGCCTGCCCAATTCTTTTTTCATCTCCAAGGCTTCTTCAGTGCTTACATACACAGTTTTAACTTAGATTCAAAATAGATTCTCAGATGAAAAAAATGTTAGATTTTTTTTTGTACAATTGTATAAGTTGTATTCGGCTAAAGATAAAATGTAAACCTTTTTACAAGCAGAAAAAAAAAA
>CABHPR010137495.1:17853-41663 GCA_902168415.1 Peromyscus melanophrys | reverse complement strand
AGTCCTCCCACACACTAAGTGCCTTCCCCAGGAGTCCTCCCCACACATTGACTTCCCCAGGAGTCCTCCCCACACACTAAGTAGCTGCAGCAGCAGTCTTCCTCATCTGACTCAACTTCTTCCAGGGCAGGACGGCTCACCTGGGACACCGTGATGCCGCCCTTCCTGGCCAGTTCTTCCTTGGTCTCTTCGCTGGGGTAAGGGTTGCTCAAATGGGAATAGAAATACTCATTCAGCACTTCAGTGGCCTGCTTGCTGAAATTCCGCCGCTTCCGCCTGCAGACAGAGACCCCCAGTCTGCGGTGTCCTCAGGAAAGGTACTCTAGTCACAGCTCTCACACCCACAGTCCCCCGCAGTCTATGTGAGTGCACATGTGCACATGTGTGTGCGTGGGAAGACTAGAGGCTCATGCCCTGTGTCCTCTACTACTCTCGTTTCTTTGAGGCAAGGTCTCTGGCTGAACCTGGAGCTCACTGACCTGGCCAGACTGGCTGGTCAGCAGACTCCGGGCATCCGCCTGTCTCCACATTTCTAGTGTCTGGGTTGCCGCAGCTTCTGGCTTTTTAAAAAAAATTATTAGTGTGTGTGTGTGTGTCTGTCTGTCTGTGTGCGTGCACACACACAGGTGCACACATGTCATGCGTGTAGGGAGAGGTCAGGGGACAACTTCCTGGCAGTTGGTCTCTCCGTCCATCATGGCTTCTGGTGTGGACAGCCAGACCAACCCAAGGCTTCCTCAGAGGCCCTGGTGAAAGGACAAAGGGAACACCAGTTCCATGTCCTCGTCCAGGAGTGGATTGGCAAGGCCAGGCTGATGCTGGAGCCAGTGCCTCAGAGGAGTCCAGGCTGTAGCTTCTGGGGACCCAGCCCTTCCCCTGGGCCGTGGTTATCAGTCCTTCAGCTGCTGCGTCTGAGGTGTCTCATGTTCTCTTTGCCAACACTGTCTGATTTAGCTCTCTGCTAACCCTGGCCGTTTCCCCCGCAAGAGTATACAGGATGCTCCACTTCTAAATGAACCAGCTTGGCATAAGTCGTCACTTATGCCAGGCCTCCCAGTCCCAGCTACTGCTCAGTTCTCCTCCTGCAGGTTCGGGTCATTCTGGGTATCAAACTCAGGTCCTCAAAGACTTTTGCACCAAGTTATTTTACCCACTGAGCCACCTTGCTGGCCCATGTCTGGCTTTTTATGTGGGTGCTGGGTATACAGAACTAGGTTCTTCTGCTCACATGGCAAGCACTTCACTGACAGAGCTGTCTCTCATTCCTGGTCTTCTGCAATTTTTAAACAGCAGTTAGGAGCCTGAGAGGCACCCCAGTGAGTAATGAACAAGTGTGGGGACATGCGAGTCTGAACTCTCTGAACCCATGTAAAAGGTACACATGTCAGTGCATGTCTGTGGCTGCAGTGCTCTGTGGCAAGATGGGCAGTACACAGGAGGGTTCTCTGCAGCTGGTGGGCATCCAGCCTGGCATACACAGTGAAAACAACAGAGACTCTGCCCCACGCAAGGTGGGAGATGGAGACCAACATCCGAGGCTGTCCTCTGATAGCCACAGCGTGTGTCATGGCACACACACAGACCTGCCGCTCACACACAGTTAAAACAAACCAGCAGTCAGTACTTCGGGTCCTCTCCTGGAGAAGCTGTGTGAGGCCGAGCCAGAACCTTTGTATGGGCTTAAATCCAAGACAGGGCTGGGGTGGGCTCAGTGGTAGGGAGAATATGTGCTTAGTGCGAAGTTCCCAGTTCAATCTTCAGCAACACAGTACAGGACAGACACCAGAGGAAGCACTAACTCGGCTTCTGTTCCTAAGAGTAAACCCTTGGGGAACCCGGTGGCATGCAGCCCTGACCTGGCATCCAGGAGCCGTGAGCGCAGGGTCATGACAGCCTCACAGGTGCTCTGCTTCAGCTGCCTCTGGATGGCACTGAACTTGCCGTGGATGATGCCCACCATGTGCTCCATCTCCTCGGAGGACACAGGCCTCACCCTACTCTGTTCCCGGAGAAGATTGGTGACGTGCGTGGTGAACTCACGACAGGCCTGGGGTGGGACGAGATGGGCCAGCCTGTGACTAAGCAGCCGGGTGCAAGGCAGTGGGCTCCACACCTGACCACATCTGCCACCCCCACAGCTCACCCACAGGTCAGCGTCTGAGGAGTAAGGGAAGGGCTTTCAGTGACGCCAGCCACCTCTGCAGCGATGGACTGCAGCAGGCGTCCCTGCTCTGCCACAGAGGAGGGGGCTAGCGTCCACATCTGACTGTGGCCAATGTGCATTCACATGAGAAACTCTGGCGTGCAGAAAGATCACCTGTTCATACTTCTCTAGCTCAGAGTGGTAAATCTGTCGGATCTGGGACAGCTTGGCCCTGTAGTCTGAGTGCTCAATGCTATTGTCATTTGGACAGCCACCTGGTGTTGCTGTGGCGCCTGCCGCTGCTCCTCGTCCTCTCTTCTCTGGCCTGGACACACCCTCAGCCAGCAGCATGTTATCCAGCCTCAGGAGCTGAGCGTCGGGAGGATCCTCTTCCTGATGCCGGATGCTCAGGGCTACATTAAAGAGACAGGCAAACTGGGATGTGTTCTCTGCAGAGAACAACAGCCAGGACCAAGTGGCACTGGCACCATGGCTGGGCATCATTTTAAAAGTTTAAGTTATGTCTACATGTGTGTCTATGTGTGGGTATGTGCATGTGTAAGTACAGATGTCCTAAGAGACCAGGTTGAGGGTGTCAGACTCCCTAGAGCTGGCATCACACAGGCAGCTGTAAGCTGTCCAATGTAGGTGCTAGGAACAAAACTCAGTCTTCTGCAAGAGCAGGAAACACTCTGAACCTCCAAACCATCTCTGCAGCCCCTTTATTACCACACTGGATCAGAGACACCTAGGAACCCACCCAGACACTGACCCACATGCCATCTTCGGGACCACCGTCTTGGCTGTGGAGAGGATGCCAGGACAGTATAGCACATGTGGACAGAACCTGACAGCCACATGAGAACACAGCCAGGGCTGGGTGGGTGGGTGTCCTGAAGTGCTGGGGAGGGGGTCATGCTGGTGTTGGTGTGGATATAAAGTCAGATGAAGGGCTGGAGAAATGGCTCAGTGGATAGAGGAGCTTGCTGCAAGCCTGAAATCAATCCCAGGACCCACACGGCAGAAGGAAAACCAAATCCTGCAACTCGACCCCTGATCTACATGGTAGCTCTCCCTGCCCTCTTCCAAAGTAAATACACGTGAAAAAAGTATTAAATAGCCTCTCACTGGGATCAGGCATAGTACTGCACTGATGGGTTCTCTAATGTGCCCACGTGTCCATGTCCCTGTGTGTGTGCACACGCATGTGTCCATGCATGCATATGTCCCTGTATGTGTGTGTGCATGCATGCATCTGTGTCTATGTATCCATGCATATATCCATGTGCATGAGTATGTGTGCCCATGTGTCTGTGTCTGTGTGTGTGTGTGTCCGTGTGTCCGTGTGTGTGTGTGTGTGTGTGTGTGTATGGAAGGTAGCACTCCTACAAAGCAGAAAAAGAAATGCTTGATCCAGGTGCTAGTGAGCTGGCTCATGCCTGTAATTCCTACACTGCACACACATGGTGCAGACATACATCCAGGCAAATACTAATACACATAAAATAAAAAATAAGCCGGGCAGTGCTGGCGCACATCTTTAATTCCAGCACTCGAGAGACAGAGGCAGGAGGGTCTCTGTGAGTTTGAGGACAGCCTGATCTACAGAGCGAGATCCAGGACAGTCAAGTCTACCCTGTCTCAAAAAACAAACAAACAAACAAACAAACAAACAAACAAACAAACAAACATAAATAGGGCTGAAGAGACAGCTCAGCTCTTGCAGAGGACCCCGCTTCAGTTCTCAGCATCCACACTACAGCTCATAACCATTGGTAACTCGTTCCAGGGGATCCAATGCCCTCTTCTGGTCCCTTTGGGCACCAGGCATGCACAAGGTGCACAGACATACAGTAGGCAAATGCCTGTTTCTCAGCTTAGAGACCTGTGTCCTCCTCCTGGGCTCAAGGACAGCTCCTGGCCAGTAGGCTGTGGGAGTCAGATCAGGATTATGGAGAAGATTCTCTGAGTTGAGCCTTGGCCTTTTCTGGTGGAGTAGAACTGAGTCTCCCTTGCTCTACTGCTGTCCTCACACTCAAGTCCTGTAGGTGGGGCCCATGGTGCCTCACCTTGCTCTTTCCCCTGCTGTGACATCATGGCTACTCTGGGGTCATCAGCTCACAGGAGGCTTCAACAACATGCTTGGCTTGAGTAAGAACCTGTCACTCCACCCTATCCCATCACAACCCAAACTGTGCCCTGTTCAGCTGTCTGAGCCTGTGGGTGGAAGGTGCGCCCAGCTAGAATGTGTGGCCCGGCCTTCAAGCCTGCCACCCCCCAGGGCTCCCTCCACGGGAGCCAGAAGTCCAGGATAGAGGGCAGGGTGAAGACGAGGGCCACAGTGTTCGACACTCTGATCTGTCCCCATGGAAACAGGGATCAACCTTTCTGAACGGCTCACACTGAGACACCTGAAGCACAGGACAACCCTGCTGACAAGCCAAAGCCTGCACCAACTGGTTTCTCCTTCAGCCCACTGAGCAGAAGGAGCTTCAGAAATGACAGCTTGGCTAAGACCTGCAGTCGGGAAAACAACTTCTTGTTTCTGGGCCTTGGGGATGCATGCAGGCGGCTGAGGGGTCTCATTTAGCTCGGGCTCACTATGTAGACTAGGTTGACCTTGAACTCCCAATCTGCCTGCCTCTTCTGTTTAGGGATTAATCACACGCCTCCACACTAGCTATTTCTGGCTTTTTGAGATAGGGCCTTGGTTTGTAACCCAGAGAACTAACCATCTCCTTCTTTGAGACAGGGTCTTTCTATTATGTAGCCCTGGCTGTCCTAGATCTCACTCTGTAGCCCAGGCTGGCCTCAAACTCACAGAGATCCCCTGCCTCTGCCTCCCGAGTGCTGGGATTAAAGGCACACCTGGCCAGTCTTGAACTCTTTGTTCTCCTGCCTCATCCTCCCAAATGCAAGAATCAGACATGAACACATACGACACAAATGTCTCATGGAGTCTAGGTTGGTCTCCTTGAATTTGCTGTGTAGATGACCTTGAACTCTTCTTTGTTGTTGTTTTGTTTTTGTTTTTGTTTTTTTGAGACATGGTTTCCTCTGTGTTGCCCTGGCTGTCCTGGAATTTACTCTGTAGATCAGGCTGGCCTTGAACTCACAGAGACCCACCTGCCTCTGCCTCCCGAGTGCTAAGATTAAAGGTGTGCACCACCACTGCCCGGCCTGGTGCATATCTCTAATCTCAGCACTCGGAAGGGAGAGGCCAATGGATCTCTGAGTTCGAGGCCATCCTGGTCTACAGATGGAGTTTCAGGACAGTCAGGGCTACACAGAGAAACCCTGTCAATCAACCACACAAATAAGCAGCGAGCCCCAGAGGCTACATATCTGAGGACCTGTGGTGACAGGAACAACTTGTGGGCAGTGGGCAGCTCACAAAGGGAGCAGGAAGGCTTGGGCGGGGGCAGCAGGCCTCAGAAGGCAATGCTGACGCGGGCTGGTTATTAGGTACAAGGTGACATGGACCAACAGGACACACTGTGAGACATGGTGGGCCTCGGCGCGGCAGCACGCTGAAGAGCAGTGTCACCGCAGTGCAGGGAGAGCTGCTGGAAGCAAATCAACAGAAGCTTGGGTGTCGGGGTCCCTAAGAAAGCCCACCTTCCATGCTCTCATTTTCTGGGACTCAAAGTATCTGCTCCTCAGAATTTAAATAAGAAACAGATGGGCGGGGCTGAGGAGATGGCATGCCTTGAAAACAATGAGGACATGAGTTTGATTCCCAACAACCATGTCAAAAAGCCAGGTACCGTCCTCGCAATCCCAACACTGGAGAGACAGACAGGAAGACTGCTGGTCAGCCAGTCTTGCTCAGTCAGTGACAGACTGCCTCAAACTATAAAGCAGAGTTCAGAAGAAGACACGTGACACCAACCTTTGGCTTCCACATGTAAGTACACGTGTGTGCGTGCATACACCAGACAAGAAGGAAAGCCCTGAGAGTGGAGGCTGAGCAGGGCCATGGGGCGCCCACAAATACTCCTGAGATCTATGTTCTGAGAGTTGCTGGAAGTAGTAATGCCCCAACAGCAATGGCGTGTCCAGGGCCCATAACTATCTCCAGGGGTTCTCTGGACACAGGTGGTACAGCTGGGCTGAGGGGAGAATGTGAGGTGAGAACCTTCTGGCAGTAGGAAGACAACCTTCAGTAGGTCACGGGCCAGCTCTAAGGGCTCCCACTACCCACATCAACGTGAGTGACATCCTTGGCTGACCCTGACAAGCAGGACTGAGACACTGAGCGTCTGGAGGTCACAGAGCAACGAGTCAGAAATCTACTCTCAAATGGCTCTGGAGCAAATGTCCTCGCCTTGCTTCGAGGACAGCTCTTTCAGATGGGGTTGTGCCAGCACCCAGCCTGCTAAGTACAGCTCTAACCCTCAATGAAGAGAGAACACTACAAAAAGCTGGTCAAATGTGGAGAACACCAATTGAGGGGTACCCAGCTCCAGCGAATGCACAACCCCACACTGAAGAACAAGGGGCAGACTGTAAGAGCCAGGAGACCAGGACATCTCTTGTAGAATGTCTCCTACAAATGACAGGGAAGCCACACCCATGAAACCTTGATGGCTGCTTAAACAGGACCCAAGTAAGGACTGCACCAATAGATGTGCTAACACGAGCAGAGAGACCTCACAGGTCCCAACCCCGGATGAAGAACTACACACAGTTGACTGCTGAGAGAGATAGGGAGGGAGATAGATAGCTAGACAGACAGACAGATAATCAGTCTTTCCCAGGGATGAGCTCCCTGATTGTTATCCAACGGCAAGGGGTCAGCCTTGCAAACATATACATACAGAGAAAGCTAAGCGACCTCAGCAGGTTGTATTTCTCTCTCCCTCACTGTGTGTGTGTGTGTGTGTGTGTGTGTGTGTGTGTGTGTGTGTGTGTGTGTGACAATAATTAAAAAAGGTCATGAAGTTGAGAGGGGAGAGGGAGGGAGTACACAGGAAGAGTTGGAGGAGAGCGAGGGGAAAATGATGTAATTACATTTTAATTTAAAAAATTAAAAATTTGCTGGGCTGTGGTGGTGCACACCTTCAATCCCAGCACTCAGGAGGCAGAGGCAGGTGGATCTCTGTGAGTTCAAAGCCAGCCTGGTCTACAGAGCAAGTTCCAGGACAGCCAGGTCTACACAGAGAAACCCTGTCTGGAAAACAACAAAACAAAACAAAACAAAACAAAACAAACAAATCAAAAATTTAAAAATTTTAATTTACAAACTTATAAAAGAAATTAAAAGAAACTGAGAAAATAAATGCAAACCAAAGAAGCTACATTGGCTCTGGAAAGCAGACGGAGTGGCCTTCTGGGTTAGAGGGCGTGAGAAGACACAGGGCACCGGCTGGCGAGTGTGCTGAGAGCGAGGGATGCCAGCTGGCGCCTTCTGCAGCTAAGGCACACCCTGGGAGCACCAGAGTGAGTCAATCCATGAGTTAATATGGTATCGCAAATCAACGGCCATTAAGACAGAATTGTCACCGGGCGGTGGTGGCGCATGCCTTTAATCCCAGCACTTGGGAGGCAGAGCCAGGTGGATCTCTGTGGGCTCGAGGCCAGCCTGGTCTACAGAGTGAGATCTAGGACAGCCAAGGCTACACAGAGAAACCCTGTCTCAAAAAGACCCTATCTTCTCCATTTCCAAAGATCTGGGACTCTCCACTCCAGTCCTCCTGCTTGCAGGGCGAGTGACTTAACCACCAAGCTATGTCCTCAACCACACCTCTCTTCCTTAGCTCGTTTCTCTTTTGAGACAGGATCTCATGTTTTCCACACTGGCCTAGACCTTGAGCTGTAACTTCTGCTCTCCCTCTCTCCTCTCAGGTGCTGAGATTCCTCCCTTCTTATTATTGTTAAGTTTTAAATTTAATTTTTTAACTATACTCCTTTATTTGTAAGATGGGGGCATGTGCCACAACACATATATGGAGATCAGAGTCAATTCTCTTCTTCCACCGTGTGGGTCCTGGGGGCAGAGCTCAGGTCAGTCACAGGGAGTGGCAAGTGCCTTTATCTACTGAGCTTTTGGGCTAGCCCATGCCACCCCTTTCTTTTTTTTAATAACATAACTCTTTATTGATTCTTTGGGAATTTCACATCATGCACCCCAATCCCGCTCACCTTCCAGTCCCTCCATCCTCCCCTAAAGAAGCTCCCACCAAATCAACTATCCACAAAACAAAACAAAACAAAAACCACCCTGATTCTCCGTCTTTCCAACACCTCTTCATTCATCCTAGTGGCATTGGGAGCTGCGGTGTATCAGGCAGTTTACCCTTTTGTCCAATCAGCCCCACCCACAAAATGTTCATTGCAATGAGGCATTCATCTGGTTCAAGGCCTCTGGCACTCCATCATCTCTGGACCCTCACCGCAACTCCTCTTGGATACCCTGTAGTTATGGTTCTGAGGGACCAGTTCCTTCACGAACTCCAGCAGGTCATAGATGATAGAGTGGCCCAACCCAAGGCCCAGGATGTAGGTCTAGGTGGTAGCTGAACTGGTCCGTCTGGGCCATTGGGACCGTCCCTCTCAGTTGAGAGGCACAGCCAGCTCTCCTAGGCCCATGCCATCATGGCCAGCTCTCCCACGTCCATGGTGAGGGGTGGGGCCATCTCTCCAGAGTTCGGGGTGGAGGAGCAGTTCTCCTGCTGCAGTGACCAGTGAGGGGCAGGACCAGCTCTTCCAAGGCTAATAAAGGGTGGGGCTGGCTCAGCATGGCCCTTGGATTTCAACATGCATGGTTCCTATGGCCGCCTGTGGCAACCGGGCCATGGACATCATCACAGACCCTCAACAGCAGGACCACGGACCCAGACATGACCCTCGTGGCAGCAAAGGCCATCCAGATCAGGATGGCCCAGCGGCAGCAAGGTCTTAGACACCAACATGGTGTCGGGTGGCTGTCTAGATCCTGGCATCTGCACAGCCTTTGGTGGCAACAGGAGAAACAGACATCAACTCAGTCCCTGGCTGCTGCTGGGCCACAGACCCAGACATGGACCTATGCAGCAGCCTGGGCCTGGACAATACCATGGCCCCATGTACCACCCCCTTCTTTTTTAATGTTT
Source organism: Peromyscus melanophrys (assembly GCA_902168415.1). NCBI lineage: Eukaryota > Metazoa > Chordata > Mammalia > Rodentia > Cricetidae > Peromyscus > Peromyscus melanophrys. Next base: position 32,426 of record CABHPR010137495.1, on the reverse strand, counting down.
TTTTTAAAGTTTTTATTTTTATGTGTGTTAGTGTTTTTGTCTGCATGTATGTCTATGTGAGGGTGTCGGATCCCCGAATTAGAGTTACAGACAGTTGTGAGCTGTCATGTGGGTGTTGGGAATTGAACCCTGGTCCTCTGGGAAAGCAGTCAATGCTCTTAACCATTGAGCCATCTCTCCAGGTCCCCACCCCTTCTTAAACACAAGTATTTGCAGAGGCAGAAGACTTCCACGGGGATAACCTTGGACACTTGGATTAGAAAAAAATTCTGGTGTTTGAATTTTGAAAGATGGCAGAACAGTGTGTTGTGAGGGCCGACAGGTGCAGCGCATGAGGTGGGAGCTGGGCAGTCTTAGAATTGCCTACCTGTGTTTCCCTTGATCTCACAGAGCACGCTGAAGAGAGCAGACTTCATCCGATGGCAGTTCAGGGCATGCTTTCTGAAAGAGGCAGCAGAGGCGTGGTGAGAAAGTTAGCTCATGGGGAACAGGGGGCCTCCTTCCCAAGAAACCAGGCCCAGCCAGCCAATATGATGACACTGGTCACACCCTGGAAAGACAGGGTCATGTAGGCCACATCACTTTGATTCGTGATCAAAACAGGAGTGTGCAATCTGTGATGGTGAACTTTGACTATCAATTTGACTAGATCAAAAAATGTTCAGAGCTGGGCATGATTGTATGAGCCTTTAATCCCAGCATTCTGGTTTTTTTGGTTTGTTTGTTTTTTGTTTTTTTGTTTTTCGAGACAGGGTTTCTCTGTGTAGTTTTTCGCCTTTCCTGGAGGCTGGCCTCGAACTCACAGAGATCCTCCTGCCTCTGCCTCCCGAGTGCTGGGATTAAAGGCGGGTACCACCACGGCCCGGCAATCCCAGCATTCTGGAGGCAAAGCCTGGTGGATCTCCTAGTTCACAGCCTGCCTAGCCTACATAGAGAGTTCCAAGCTAGCCAGGTCTACAACAACAGCAGAAATGTTAGGAGTGGTTTTCTGAGAGTTTGAGGCCAGCACAGTTGACAGATGAGTTCAAGCGAGCCAGGGCTGCATAGTGAGACTTTGTTCCAACAAAACTGGGAAGAAATGCCATGGTGCACACCTGTCATCCCAGGACCAAGGAGTTCAAAGTCAGTCTCAGCTATATATATAGCGAGGTTTGAGTTTGAGCTAGCCTGGGATCCATGAGATCCTGCCCCAAAGTAAAGACTCCACAGAAAGCAGGACAGCAGCGATGTCTCGGCAGGTAAAGGCCATTGTTGCACAACCTGACCACCTCAGGGCAACCCCTAGAAACCACGCTGTAAGGAGAGAACTGATTCCTGCAAGCCGTCCTCTGTCATCTGCACTGTGCACTGGCATGTCTACTCTTGTGCTTACACAGGGAGAGGATAATACAGTGAACACACACACACACACACACACACACACACACACACGGGGATGCTGAGGAGACTCACTCAAGAGTGTCTGCTGATGACCTGAGTTCAATCCCTAGAACCCACATGGCGGCAGAAGTGGCCATCCTAAGTTCGCCTCCGCAGGAGCACCCACCCGTCCATACAAAGTAAACATCCTTTAAAAGTGCATCTTAAAGACCACAGAAAGGAAACAAAAAACAAAAACAAGAGAAAAAAAAGAAAATACCCAGGGGATTAGAGAAGCCGGCTAGGTGTGCCCGTGATGGCATTTCCAGAGGAGACGTGATCACGCAGCCTCTGGTGGGAACCACACAGGACATCGGCAGTGGTGCTCGGAGCTGTGAATTGTTGGAGGGAGGAGGTCCTAGGACGGGAGGTCCCTGGTGCTAAGTGCCAACCTGACACTTTGCTTCCAGCCCCGTTTCCAGGACCACCGTGCCCTGTCATGTCCTCTCTGTCATGGTAGCAGACACTTCTGCGCCAAGGACATCGTCTCTCTCTTAGGTTGCTTGCATCACGCATTTCCTTGGAGCCTTGAGAAAACTAACTAATACACCGTGGGCCACCAGATCTGAGGGCTTGGCCTCCATGCGTCACACCAACCAAGGAGACAGAGGTGTAGCTCAGTGGGAGTGTATGTCCAGCACGCTCCAGGCCTTGGGTCCTATCCCCAGCAAACAAACTAACAAATTAACCAAACCAATTTCAATCTTGGATGGAAAACAATAAAATGTAATTTGGTTTTCTGAAAGGCTACAACAGGCTTTTCCCTTCTCATCATTACTTTTTCTTTTTAATTTATGTGTGTGGTGTTTTGCCTGCATGTATGCCTGTGCACTATTTGTGTGCCTAGCGCCTATGGAGACCAGAGGGTGCTGGATCTCCTGAAATTGGATTAGGGATGGTTGTGAGATGTCATGTGGGTGCTGGGAATCAAATCTGAGTCCTCTGAAGAGTGGCCACTGTTCTTACTCACTGAACCATCTTTCCAGCCTGCACCAGCATTCTTAAATATAACACATGGTATAATAAATAGTGTATAATACAAATAGTAAATGGGATAATAACTATTTACAGAGCAGGGGAGATGGGTCAGTGGGTAAAGGCACTTGCCATCAAGCTTAATGACCTGAGTTCCATCCCCAGGACTACAGGTGGAAGGAGAGAACTGACTCCTGGAAGCTCTTCTCTGACCTCTACACACAAATAAATAAGTAGAGGGAATTTTAAAATTAACAAAAACTGCTTACAAAACACCTGCCCAGCTTCAGGTGTTGTGACTCATACAGTACCCTCCAGGACGTGCAGGCTCCACACAGATGTTCCAGAGCTCAGAAGGAACCTAGTACCCGTGCCTTTTACCTCTGCTACGTTGGGGCACTCAGTCCTGGATACTGAGGGACGCTTTACAAATATTCAAAACATTTTCCTTTATACATGGAAACTTGCATACTGCTAACAGCTCATTAAGAAGACTAACTTCAGAGCTGGATAGTTGGTTCAGTAATTAAAAGCACTGGCTGCTCTTTCAGAGGACCTGGGTTCAATTCCCAGCATGGACATGGCAGCTCACAACTGTCTGTAACTCCATTCCCAGGGGACCTGGCATCCTCATGCAGACATGCAGGCAATATACCACACAAAAATAAATCTCTTAAAAAATAAAAATACCAATGTCAGAGCTGGGGAGTTGGTTGCTCAGTGGTTAAGAGCACTTATTCTTGCAAAAGACTTGGGTCCAATTCTCAACATCCACATGGAGGTTCACCACCTCCTCAGGCACCAGACATTCATGTGGTGCAAGACATTCATACACACAAAATTATAAAACAGATCTAAAATTTTACTTAAAAAGGAAAATAGAACACCAAATTCAAGGTCAGAAGGTCTATAAGCTACATTCACCCGTCTTTGCCTAATGGTCTGCCCAGGGCACAGGCATGAACAGGAACCACACTTCCTCAATGTCTCAGAGGGTGGTCAGCATCTGCCATGCGCTGCACATCTTTCTATGCTCACACGGGGCTTCCGTCAGGTCTTCAGGTTTGCACCACAGGCATTCTCACCCACTGCTATCTCCCCAGCCCTAACTGGCTCTTCTGAAGTGTCCAGTTCTCCAGTGTGCTGTGCATTCATTGTGCAATGACGGCCATTACCTCCACGTCACAGTCATTCCCCCAAGACAGCTTGTGCTCACTGGCTGCTGGTCCATGCTCTCCCTGCATCAGCAACCATCAATCTGTCTGTCTCTACATGCTTCTTTTGGACTTTTTGCACAGGTGGAATCATACAACACATGGCCTTCTGGGATATGGCATGGATAAGTACTTTACTCCTTGTCCTGGATGACTAGTACTTTATTCTATGGGCAGAGGACAGTTTGCTTACCATTCACACATTCCCACACCCATTTTGAGAAACTGCTTCTCTAACTCTTGTGTATGTGTGTATGTGAGTATGTGTGAGTGTGTGTGTGTGTGTATGAGAGAAATCCTCACTCCCTGAGGGTAGTAGCCGTCAAGCCCTAGCGACCCCCTTTTTTCAGCCCCCCAGAGTTAGAATCACTAATACATTTGAGACCACACTTGGCTTGTTACAGTGGTGCTGAGATCTGAACTCAGGTCCTTTCTCATGGTTGCTCACTGAGTGCTCTTAACCACTGAGCCATCTCTCTAGCCTCACCCACCTTTTTGAGACTCTCATGTAGTCCAGGCTGGCTCCAAACTCTTTACGTAGTTGAGAATGACCTTTAATTTCTGACCGCTCCTCTACCTCCTGGATTCTGGAATTTCAGGTCTGTGCCACCACACCTGCTAAGCACTCTTAATGACGGAGTCATTTCCACAGCCTCTTTAGCCTTTTTCCCAAGGCACAGTCTCAAGTACAGGCTGGCTTTCAACTCCCTATGCAACCAAAGATAACCTTGTATTCCCAGTCCTTCTCCCTAACTTGGGTTCTGAGTGACAGGTGTGCACTAGTTTACGAGCTGCTCGGTTAAGTTCTACCACTTGAACTGCCCAGCCATCACTCATCTGGATAGAGTTGGTTTGTTTTCAACGAGGAGCGACGAGGCTGTAAACACTGTGCACAAGACTGTGACCACACGCTGCAGTACAGCTGCAGGTCACACAGTAACTCACTCCATGGCTAACTTCATCATCTGGTTTTCTTTTTCTTTTTCTTGGTATTTCTGAGACAGCGTTTCTTTGAATATCCCTGGCTGTTCTGGAATTCACTTTGTAGACCAGGCTGGCCCTTGAACTCACAGAGTCCCAACTGCTTCTACCTCTCAAATGCTAAGATTAAAGGTTTGTGTCACCAAGCCTGGCTTAACGTCACTCTTTTTTTGTTTTGTTTTGTTGTTGTTTTGTTTTTCGAGACAGGGTTTCTCTGTGTAGCTTTGGTGCCTTTCCTGGAACTCACTCTATAGACCAGGCTGGCCTCGAACTCACAGAGATCCGCCTGGCTCTGCCTCCCAAGTGCTGAGATTAAAGGCTGCACTGCACCACCACCGCCTGGCTTTAACTTCACTTTTTAAATTGTGTTTTTTAAATGTGTGTGAGTGTTTTGCCTGTATGTATGCCTGTGCATCATATCTGTGCAGAGCCCATGGAGGCCAAAACAGGGCTTAAAGCCCTTGTTCCAGTCTTGTCCATTTTTCAGTTGGGGTTGAGAGGGCCAGGCAAATATCATGACAGCCTGCCCTAATAACTCAGTTAAGAACTAGGCCTCAGTCCCTGCTTCTTGGAACCAAACAGGCAGTTTCTGAGGAAGAGCCATGAACAAAGGACAATTAATTTCCAACACCCCTGATAGCAAGGACAAGGAGGCCTGGTACATATAGTACCAGGCCTGAGCCATCCTCCACAGCAGCTCAAGGACAAAGCCTGGGACTTGTCCAGGCCAGCCCCAAAATGGAAAAGCTGTAGCCTTAACCAGCCCCTGACTAGCCCTAGCCAATTAGAAGGTACTAATATGATTGCCACTTGCTGAAGCCAATCATATCTGAGATGACCTAATCCCCCTTAGCTATGTGCCTGCAAGCCTTTGTGTGGGATGGACGGCCCTAGCATGCTGGAATCTTTCTCAAGACAATAAACGCTCTTGTTGATCGCATATGTGGATGATGCTCTTTTGTGAGACTTCTCCAGGACACTAACAGGGTGATATCTCCCTGGTGATATGCTCACACGGGCTTCCGTCAGGTCCTCATGGTGGAAATGACTCCGTCATTAAGAGTGCCTAGCAGGTGTGGTGGCACAGACCTGAAATTCCAGAACCCAGGAGGTAGAGGAGCGGTCAGAAATTAAAGGTCATTCTCAACTACGTAAATCTTACAATCTCCCATTGTAAGGAAAATGGGCAGGACTGTCTATTGGCTTCAGCTTGTCAGTTATGTGGCTTTTTACTTTCTGGACAGGGTTTTGTTTGTTTATTTATTTAAATTTTATTATTTTATGTGTATGGGTGTTTGGCCTGCATGTATATCTATACATCACACATGTGCCTGGTACCTGTGCGAGGTGTTTGTTGGGTGTCCTAGGACTAGAGTTAGATAGTTGTAAGCTGTCAAGTGGGTGCTAGGAACTGAACCTGGGTCCTCTGGAAGAGGAGCCAGCACTCTTAACACTGAACCATCTCTTCAGCCCCTACAAAAAATTTTATCATGATTATATGTGTTTGTGTATGAGAAAGTGCAGTTACATGTGTGGAAGTCGGAGGACAGTTTTAGGGAGTCTATTTTAACTATTTCTAGATATCATTTGGCTGCTCTAACTTCCAATCCTGCAACTAAGCCTTCTGGTGCTGAGATCACAGGACATACATACATACTAAATGGATCCAGAGTTTTCCAGTTAGATGAAATCTAACTGACCTATTTTGGTTTTTCAATTGGGGTTTAAGTATTATTTCTTTTTTTTTTTTTTTTTTTTCTGATGTCCTGGAATTCACTGTATAGACCAGGCTGGCCTTGAACTCAGAGATCTTACAGCCTCTGCCTCCCCAGTGCTAGGATTAAAGATGTATGCCACTATGGCCCAGCTAAGTTTCATTTCTAATAAACCATTGCTTAATTCCAGGTTAACATTTTCTTCAAAGTGTTTTATAAGTTAGCTAGGTGTGGTGGCTCACTCCTGCAATTCTGGCACTCAGGTGGCAAACAGGTCACTGTCAGGGTCAGGAGAGCCTGAGGTAAGATGTCTCAAAAAACCAGCACAGCTAAGTTCTACAGGTTAGCTCTTATTTTAGACGCCTGATCTGTGGGTGCTTGTGTTGCTGGCAACTGAAGCCAGACTCTCCAGCATGCTATGCCAGTGCTCTCCCATGGAGCCTCATCCCCAACCCGGTGTCCACGTTGAACACGTGGTATGAGATGAGATGAGGAGCTGTTCTAGGCAGTCTTCTGTCTTGGTCAGGTTAGCATCTTCTGGGACAACGATTCTCAGCTGAGAAGATGCCTCTGTCAGACTGATCTGTAGGCAAGCCTGAAGGGCAGTGTGTGATTGACGACTGATTTGGCCCAGCCCACTCTGGACAGCGTCACCCTAGCCAGGTGCTGTGGGGTTGCTGAACAAGCAGGTTGAGCAAGCCCGGGAGCAAGGCAGGAAGCAGCATCCTCCATGGCCTCTGCGTCGGCTCCTGCCATGACTCCCTTCCATGACTGACTGAGCTGTGCGCTGACATAAACCCTCTCCTCCCCAAGCTGCTTTTTGATATGGTGTTTGTCACGGCAACAGAAACCAGTAGGGACAGACTCCAGTTCCACTCTTCTGCCATGGGCTTGACCAACTGCTCAAGAGCCCATCTTTTCCCCACCAAAAGTGTTGATTCACCTGTCAAACACCACTCGCTTGCTGGGAATACAGCTCAACCAGTAGTTTATTTAGTGTGCATGAAGCCCTAGGTTTGATTCTCAGCACCACACGAGCCAGGTGTGGTGGTCCACAACTGTAATCCAGAATTTAGAGAGTAAAAGCAGAAGGATCAGAAGTTCAAGGTCATCCTGGGATATGTGGTGACATGAGACCCGGTCTCAATTCTACTCCTTTGGCCTGTTTGCCTGGCCTTAAGTGAAATGCATTTATTTATTTATTTATTTATTTATTTATTTATTTATTTATTTATATTATTTTATGTATTTATTGTTTTCAGATGAGGTCTTGATATGTAGCCTGGGCTGGCCTCAAACTCCTGGGCTTAAGGGATTTCCTGGCCTCAGTCCCCCGAGGAGTTGGAGCTGTAGGTATGTGCCATAAGCTGGGCTGAAACGTAATTTCTTTTCCAAACTTTTGGTTCTTTTGAGACATGTAGGTCAGGCTAGGCTTGAACCTCCCATTCTTCTGCCTCCTATTACTGAATGTTTGCATTATAAGCATGAACCACATCAGGCTATGTGAAATATTTATATTTTAATTTTGTGTGTGTGTGTGTGTGTGTGTATGCATGCTGGAATGTAACCCAGGGCCCTTCAGCACTGGGCGAACCCCTATATTGAGCTTCATGGGGAGTCCTTTTTACTTCTCATTTTCAGTTTGAGACAGCATCTTGCTAAATTGCCCAGGCTGGCCTTGAACTCCTGACTTATCTCTCTCAGTCCCCTACCTGCCTGGAGTTAGGGGCATGCACCATCACAGCCAGTCTGAAATACATTTTAAAAATGTATTTTGTGGGTTGGATGTGGTAGTACACACCTATAAACCCAGCACTCAGGCAGCAGGCAGAGGCAGGTGGATCTCTGTGAGTTCAAGGCCAACCTGGTCTAGTGAGTCCCAGGACAATCAGGTTTACAAAGAGACCCTGTCTCAGAAAAAAACAAACAAACAAAAAAAGACAGCAGGCAGAGGCAGGCAGAACGGTGGCAGGGATGCGGTCGTAATAAAGACCAGAAACTAAGCTATTACCTGCTGAGGAGTTAGTGAAAACAAGGAGATTAACAGTTTGGAACAGGGACGCCTTTAATCCCAGCACCTGGGAAGGAGCCATCTCCATGGGACGTGACCAGAACGGATCCGAACACTCTGAGGCCAACCTAGGGCTCAGCTGCCGATCCTGCGAAACCCAACAACTTGGAGGTGTTGGTGAGATTACCCTACTAAACAACCTGCTCAGCTGAGATACATTCGGGAGAGGATTCGGAATCCTACAGTCTGCAGTCTGAGGAAACAAGATCAGCTGAGGAGTTGACGAATGAGCAAAACATGACTTGAGAACACAAAAGGCACTGCCCAGCCACTGAACCAGATCACCAGGATCATAAGCACACACTACACCGACTGGGAACAGGTAAGCCCCCATCTCTGGACCGGCAGATCAGGTCTCTAGCCCCTAGGCCCTACCATCAGAGTCTCAGGGACCAGACAGCTACCTTTCCCTGCTCCTCTACCAAAAAAAAAAAAAAAAAAAAAAAAAAAGCCAACCCCTATGAACCTAACAACCACTGAAACCATAAGCACACCCTGCACCAACTGGGAACAACTGCTCCCTGAGACAGAACCCACTAACACTGATTGGACTAAGCTGCTCCTGAAGAAACAGAACCCAACAGCACCGATTTAACCAAGAACTCCAGGTGGACCAAGACTAACAATTAGAACAAGAGAGGCACCTTTAGAAACAGACACCGCCTTCACCGAGCAGAGGAAGAGATTCGTAGACGCCAGTGCAAAAATACAGGCAACAACATAAAGACCTATATGACAACATCAGAACCTACCGATTCTACACCTGCAAGACCTGAACATACCAAGGCAGAAGAAACAGAAGAAATCACTCTTAAAAATGACTTTAGGAAGATGATAGCGGCCCTTAAAGAAGAAATTAAAAATTCCCTTAAAGAGGAAATGAAAAATTCCCTTAAAGAAATGGAAGAAAAAACAAACAAAAAATTGGAAGAAATCAAAGAAAGCCAAGAAAAAGTAATTAAACAGATGAAGGAAACAATTCAAGATTTGAAAATCGAAATTGAGACAAAGAAAACACAAACTGAGGGAATGCTGGAAATAGAAATCCTGACTAAACGATCAGGAACTATAAAGGCAAGCATAACCAACCGGATACAAGAGATGGAACAGAGAGTCTCTGACACTGAAGACACAATAGAGAAAATAGATTCGTCAGTCAAAGAAAACACCAAAGACAAAAAAGTCGTAACACAAAACGTCCAAGAAATTTGGGACACCATGCAAAGACCAAACCTAAGAATAATAGGGACAGAAGAAGGAAAAGAATACCATCTCAAAGTTATAGAAAATATATTCAACAAAATCATAGAAGAAAACTTTTCTAACCTAAAGAAAGAAATACCTATGAAGATACAAGAAGCTTACAGAACACCAAATAGACTGGATCAAAAAAAAAAGTCCCCTCACCACATAATAATCAAAACACTAAACATACAGAACAAAGAAAAAATATTAAGAGCTGAAAAGGAAAAAGACCAAGTAACATATAAAGGCAGACCCATCAGAATAACACCCGACTTCTCAATAGAGACTATGAAAGCTAGAAGGTCCTGGACAGATGTTATGCAGACACTAAGAGACCACAGATGCCAACCCAGACTATTATACCCAGCAAAACCCTCAATCACCACAGACGGAGTAAACAAAATATTCCATGATAAAACCAGATTTAAACAATACCTATCCACAAACCCAGCCTTACAGAAAGCACTAGAAGGAAAAACCCAACCTAAAGAAGCTAAACACATCCATGAAAACTCAGGCAATAGATAATCCCACACCAACAAATACCAAAGAAGGAAAATGCAACACTACCACAAAAAAATAACAGGAGTTAACAATCACTGGTCATTAATATCCATCAATATCAATGGTCTCAACTCACCTATAAAAAGACACAAACTAACAGAATGGATACGAAAACAAGATCCATCCATTTGCTGCATACAAGAAACATACCTCAACTTCAAAGACAGACACTACCTCAGAATAAAAGGCTGGGGAAAGACTTTGCAATCAAATGGATTTAAGAAGCAAGCTGGTGTAGCTATTCTAATATCTAATAAAATAGACTTCAAACTAAAATCAACTGAAAGAGATCAGGATGGACATTACATATTTATCATAGGAAAAATCCACCAAGATGAAGTCTCGATTCTGAACATTTATGCCCCAAATACAAAGGCACCCACATTCATAAAAGAAACATTAATAAAGCTTAAATCGCACATCAAACCCCACATATTAGTAGTGGGAGATTTCAACACACCACTCTCACCAAAAGACAGATCTACCAGACTGAAACTTAACAAAGAAATAAAGGACCTAACAGATGTTATGACTCAAATGGACTTAAACGATATCTACAGAACATTCCATCCTAACGAAAAAGAATATACCTTCTTCTCAGCACCCTATGGAACCTTCTCCAAAATCGACCACAAAGCAAATCTCAACAGATACAAAAACATTGGAATAACCTCTTGTATCTTATTGGACCACCATGCCTTAATGTTAGATTTCAACAGCAACAAAAATTATAGAAAGCCTACAATCTCATGGAAACTGAATAATGCCCACCTGAAACACCAATGGGTCAAGGAAGAAATAAAGAAATTAAAGATTTTCTAGAATTCAATGAAAATGAAAGTACAACATACCCAAACTTATGGGACACTATGAAAGCAGTGCTAAGAGGAAAATTCATAGCACTAAATGCTCACATAAAGAAGTTGGAGAAATCTCATACCAGTGACTTAACAGCACACCTGAAAGCTCTAGAACAAAAAGAAACAAACTCACCCAGGAGAAATAGATGCCAGGAAATAATCAAATTGAGGGCTGATATCAATGAAATAGAAACCAAGAGAACAATACAAAAAAAAAAAATCAATGAAACAAAGAGCTGGTTCTTTGAAAAAAAAAATCAACAAGATAGACAAACTCCTAGCCAAATTAACCAAAATGCAGAGAGAGAGCATCCAAATTAACAAAATCAGAAATGAAAAGGGAGACATAACAACAGACAACAAGGAAATCCAGAGAACATACTTCAAAAACCTGTACTCCACAAAATTGGAAAATCTGGAAGAAATGGACAATTTTCTGTATAGATACCACATACCAAAGTTAAATCAAGACCAGATAAACTATTTAAATAGACCAATAACTCTTAAAGAAATAGAAGCAGTCATCAAAAGTCTCCCAACCAAAAAAAGCCCAGGACCAGATGGTTTCAGTGCAGAATTCTACCAGATTTTCAAAGAAGAACTAATTCCAATACTCTTCAAATTGTTCCACACAATAGAAACAGAAGGACCACTACCAAACTCTTTTTATGAGGCTACAATTACCCTGATACCCAAACCACACAAAGATGCAACAAAGAAAGAGAATTACAGACCAATATCCCTCATGAACATTGACGCAAAAATACCCAACAAAATATTGGCAAACCGAATCCAAGAACACATCAAAAAAAATTATCCACCATGACCAAGTAGGTTTCATCCCAGGGATGCAAGGATAGTTCAACACATGAAAATCTGTCAATGTAATACACCATATAAACAAACTGAAAGAAAAAACCACAGGATCATCTCATTAGATGCTGAAAAAGCCTTTGACAAAATCCAACACCTCTTCATGATAAAGGTCTTAGAGAGATCAGGAGTACAGGGAACATACCTAAACATAATAAAGGCAATTTACAGCAAGCCAACAGCCACCATCAAATTAAACGGAGAGAAACTCCAAGCGATTCCACTAAAATCAGGAACAAGACAAGGCTGTCCGCTCTCCCCATATTTATTCAATATAGTACTAGAAGTTCTAGCTAGAGCAATAAGACAACAGAAGGAGATCAAAGGGATACAAATTGGAAAGGAAAAAGTCAAACTTTCACTATTTGCAGATGATATGATAGTATACACAGGTGACCCCCAAAATTCAACCAGGGAACTTCTACAGCTGATAAACTCCTTCAGTAAAGTGGCAGGATACAAGATCAACTCAAAAAAATCAGTAGCCCTCCTATACACAAATGATAAAAGGGCTGAGAAAGAAGTCAGAGAAACATCACCCTTTACAATAGCCACAAATAATATAAAATACCTTGGGATAACACTAACTAAACAAGTGAAGGACCTTTTTGATAAGAACTTTAAATCTCTAAAGAAAGAAATTGAAAAAAAGATAGCAGTGATTGTGCTTTGGACGCTAGACTTCAGGAAGGAAGAGCCAGGGGACCCACCATGGAGGTCACCAAGCCTGAACAGGACTGAGCTGCAGCTAGCCTGGGGTCTCAGCATAGACATAACAACAGACCTTTTATTTGGAGAGTAGATCTGAAGGATCTTCATGTAAAGTGGTGAAAGATTTTTGGGGAACAGAAAACGCCAAGGCAACCAGCATTTCTTGTCTGGGTTCTGCATGGATGCCGGACCTGGATCAGAGACTGCACAGGCACAGATGCAGCTTCATCAGCTAACAGGTGAGCCCCTGGCACGCAGGCAGGCCAGCAATGGAGGCTGGAGCAGCACTAGCTTAGGGCTGGGTAATCACTGGCCTGGAGATTTGAGGAAATTTCCATAGCAGATGGGGGACCCAGACTGAAGCTCAGAGACTTTCAAAAGTCACGTGGAAGGCAGTGGAGCCCAAGTGCCAGTGAGGAGGAACCAAGGAAAAGCATGCTAGAAGGGGACTTCCTAGAGTTCCAGGGTGACTCAGCGAGGGTGAAGCACAGGGCGTGAGGAGGGTGGAGGTGTGAGGAAGCAGCAACAGCAGGTCTACACTCAGCCATCTTGCCATGAAGGAAAGCAAAGAAATGCAGCGGGTGTCGACACGTGAGATGGAGGCAGCTGGGGTTCTATGTTTCATGAGGCCTGGCCAAGCTGGGGCCAGAGCAAAACTGCCTTCCACAAGCACATCAGCTACTCCAAAATTCTCCCCCAACAACTCTCATCTCGCACACCACCAAGGCTTTCCCTGTCCTCAGTCACCGTGTTCCAGGTCCTAGACAAATAGAGACATGCCCTATGACCCAGAGTAGAGCAGGTATCAACCCCATCCAGCTCCAGCTCCAGGCTGGCTCAAACTGGCCTGCCCAGCCCATCCAGTTCATTCTGGAGAAATCCTACCAAAGGTCTGGGCCACTGCCTAGACAGACAGACAGACAGACACACACAGACACACACACCACACACCACGCACCTATGGCCATGGCCGTGTATGGTATGGTGTGCCCCTCCTCTTGGGAGCAGTGAGCAATTTTTTTTTTTAAAGCGAGTGTCTCCATGTGTGTCACCCTGTCCCACTTAATTCAAACAAATCTGTTTCATATCCAGTCAGGATGGAGCTGAAGAGACGGCTCGGCAGCCAAGAGCCTGGACTACTCTGGTAGAGGACAACAGAAGTTTGCTTGCCAGCACTCCTGTTGGGCGACTCACAAGGGCTTGTAACTCTACCTCCAGGGGATTCGACGCCCTCTTCTGACCTCTGGGAGCAAAGACTCACACTTATATATATCCCACAGAGACAGGACACACATATGCACATAAATACACAATAAGATAAATCTCTCTTTTTTTTAGTGTTTTCGTAGACAAGGTTTCTCTGTGTTGCCCTGGCTGTCTTGGAACTCGCTCTGTAGTCCAGGCTGGTCTCAAACTCAAAGATCCACCTGCCTCTACTTCCGAGTGCTGGGATTAAAGGTGCAGCCACCAACACCCAGCAATAAAATACAACTTTTTTCCTCCCTGAGACAGGGTTTCTCTGTGTAACTGCTCTAGCTGTCCCGGAACTCCCTCTGTAAACCAAGCTGCCTCCTGAGTGTTGGGGTTAAAGGCATTCGACACTACTGCCAGGCTTAAAATAAATCTCTATAAAGAATATTCAGCCGGGCACACACCTTTAATCCCAGCACTCAGAAGGGAGAGGCAGGAGGGATCTCTGTGAGTTTGTGGCCAGCCTGGTCTACAGACAGTTCCGGGACAGTCAGGACTTCATACAAAGACAGTCTCAAAAACCAAAACCAAAACCAATCCAGCCAAGGATAGTCATAAGTGGTGTGCTGCTGCTGCTGCTGCTGCTGCTGTGTGTGTGTGTGTGTGTGTGTGTGTGTGTGTGTGTGTGTGTGTGCAACATGTTAAATTTCTTAAGATGGGTCTTTTTTTTTTTTTTTTTTTTTTTTTTTTTTTT
>CABHPR010137495.1:0-15578 GCA_902168415.1 Peromyscus melanophrys | reverse complement strand
ACACACACACACACACACACACACACACACACACACACACACACACAGGTCTTCTGTCCTCATTTAGCAACTTCGGTTGGACAGCAGCTGAGGCAGGTGGTCTTCCCCAATTGTCCCCTCTGAAGGACGTTAATGCTCTATGGAACCACTTCATAAAACCAACCATTTGTGCTCTGCCTGCAGCCTGCAGAGTGCTGCTGACTTCCCCTGACTGACCATTTTCAGGCCACATCCCTTTCCTACCCCATTTCTTTTCTTTTCTTTTTTTTTTTTTTTGCTTTTCTTTTCTTTCTTTTTTTTTTTTTTCAAGACAGGGTTTCTCTGTTTAGTCCTTGCTGTCCTGGAACTCACTCTGTAGACCAGGCTGGCCTCAAACTCAGAGATCTGCCTGCCTCTGCCTCCCGAGTGCTGGGATCACCTGGCCCCACCCCATTTCTAATTGCCTTTAGAGTCAGGCTCCCCTTGGGCACACACCACAAAGTTTCCTCTCGGGGAACAGCTGACTCCAGCACCTCCAATGTCCCACAGCATACTCCTCTCTAAGAACACAGAACTCTCACAGAACTCCTCTCTTGGTCTTTGGGGACCAAGGCAGCATGAGAAGGAACATGGGAAAATGGAGATGTGCTCTGAAGCCTGTGGGACGGTCTGATGTCCTGCACTTGATCAGGTCTAAGTACCTCTAAGAGAGAAGTGAGGCAAGGCTTCAGTGAACCGCTGGTAAGGAGTCGGAAGGGAGAGAGAGAGCTCAGTTGACACAGTGCTTGCCTTGCAACATAAAGACACGAGTTCAATCCCAGAACACATTAGAAAGAAAAGTAGGGATAAAGGAAACTTCAAATCCAAAATTCTGCTCCTCAGGTTTGGATTAATAAGATCCTCTCATACTAAAGTTATCTGACTCTACAAATTCCAGATGGTACACTGAGCCTCACATTCTCTTAATGACTGAGTGCTCACAGGCATGCGTCTGTGCACACATACATCTGCACACATTATCCCCATACACAACACACTGTTCCAAGAGCACCAAAGCCAAAGCTGCACCGTGACGGTGACAACATAGGTCTTGAAGGACACTCTACACATCTCCCTTTAGTAATTACAAGACAACTCTCGCAGGAGCTTGTTGCCAAGTCTGACTCCCTGACTTCAATCCCGAGGACCCTTGTGGCGGAAGGAGAGAGCTACTGTAAGCTGCCTTCTGACCTCCACCCACTCACACACAGACAATAAGCAAGTAACAAAAAGTTTACAAAACTGATCTGTCTCACGAATGTCACAAAGAGTGAGGTATCCTAGGATCTACATTAAAAAAAAATCTATGTCGGGGCCTAGAAAGATGACTCAATGGCTTTAAGAACACTGGCTGCTCTTGCAGTCTTGTATAATATTAGAGGGACCAGCCTTAATATTACACATCCCAGGGGCTCAGGGGAGAGAACTACTAACGGCGAGGACTATTTTCAGGAAACAGAATCTCAGCACACCGAGCTCTATAGTCCACTTGCTTTAATTCCTCTGGCATAGCATCCTTTATACACGGCTTCAGTTCTGTTCTCGTGCCTAGCTCCTTTCTTGCCTGGTTTCTCTCTATATTTATCTACTGCTCCCTCTAAGTTCTATCTTAATTCTCTCATCTAAATTCTGCCTCATCTATGTCCTTTACAGCTTGTTCTTACCCAGCTAGTACTTCCCCATCTGGCTCTTCCTCATCTTCCATCTCGTTCCTCTAGTACTCTCTTCTAGCCCTTCAATCTAGTTCTTCCCCATCTCAGTTTGTTCCTCGCAAGTTCTTACCCGTCTAGTTCTTCCATTCTCTTTTCTCTGTCCTCCACGTGCCCTGGGAGTCCCGGTATATATACACTTACAAGCAGTATTCCCTTAGCAGTGCAAAGCCAGGCTTCCAGGGTCAAACGGAGGGGTGATAAGAATCACATAGGGAGGCAGTAATTGTTAATTATCATTTGCAACCCCAAAGGGAAGTGACCAAGGGGGAAATGAATTAACTAAAGGCTAAATTCGGGTAATATCTAAGAAGAGGGATCTTATGTGCTCAACTATAGTCCTTAACGTGATTGGTAGAAAATGTTAAGAATCTATACGTTGCTAGGTCAATGGGAGAAAATAAAACTGTCTTCTTTTTTCCTGTGGCTCCTATCTGTCCAAGCTATCTGCCATTTTTCTGCAGGGTGGGACCCTGCAGTCGCTAGGCAACCTGTGTACAGCTAGATGCCTCTGGTGATAGTTAAAGGGAGATTTGGAACTAGAGGTAAGGTTTGGGAAAGGAGGAAGTAAAGCTTAATTGGCACATCCGCCAGGCCTTCTCAAACAGGTAGCCTGGATGCTTAAGTCTGTTCTTAGAGAGTACAGAGGTATCTCTGATAAGGTACTTTCCTCTGTCTGGGGATGGTCCAGGCCTGATGCTGCCAATGGTGATAATTACAGGGAGGCTTGAACTGGGGTTCTGGCTGAGCATAGCTGTCAGCGCAGAAGGTTATCTAAATATTCCTAGAAGTGGTTAGGTCAGGAGTTAGAGGTCTATAAAGTTAGTAAGGCTGTAAGAAAGGAGGGTCCGAGCTGAATTGTGTAAAGCTATTACTTAACGTCCACCTGACCTGGGCGGTGTCTCCTTGTGGAATTTGCCTTAAATCAGGAGACTAGCATGTGGACTGTTATTACTGCTAGTCCTTGTAAGTGGCCAAGGGAGATATCTGATTCCAGAGGAAGTCTTTCCTGAGGCTGTTCTCCAAATACCTGGAATGTGTATGTCCAGAGAGTGATCAGTCCACACTGTTAGCCCTTCTTAGGGAAAAGTCAATTGGGAAAACTATGAAGGCATACATTATTTTCATGACAGAAGACAGCTGATATATAACAAGCCAAGTAACACCAAAAGCTCCTTGGGATTTGGGTTCCTCTGGAGGAATTCATTCCCTGATTCCTCCAGGTAGTGACTTTGCCATAACCAGCTGAGTTCTTATATTTTCCTGCGGCCTGCAGCACTGCAGCTCACAAACACCTTATAATTCCAGCTCCAGAGGATCCAATGCCTTCCACGGGCTTCAGAGGGCGACTCTCTGCTCCTCCTACTCCCCCACAATACACACGTGGCAGATTCACACAGACACAGACAGGCACAAAAGTAAAAAATGAAAACAAATAAATTCTTTGAAAATCAGTAATGTAGTCCATCATAGTTATGGACTAAAACATCACAGGATTACATTAGCCGTTTGGATTCCAGTCTTTTCACGAGATAACGGACAAAAGTCTCAGACAAAGGATCAGAAAGCATCCTTAACCTGACAAGTACACCAGGACCCTCGTCAGGAACGGTGGTGCATGCTGTAATCCCAAATTCAGAAGGCAGAGTTGGAAGGAGTACCTTGAGTTCAAGACCCTGTCTCAAGCCTCTCCTGCCACAGAGAAGACTCATGGTGCTAGACATAGCAGCCCAGACACACAGTCCTAGCACTGGAGAGGCCGAGGCAGCTCAAGTGCGAAGTTAATCTGAACTACATAGTAACACCTTGCCTCAAAAACTAAAACATGGAGCCGGGTGGTGGTGGCGCATGCCTTTAATCCCAGCCAGGAGGATCTCTGTGAGTTCAAGGCCAGCCTGGTCTACAGATCGAGATCCAGGACAGGTACCAAAACTACACAGAGAAACCCTGTCTCAAAAAACAAAACAAAACAAAACAAAAAATCCCCCCCAAAAAACAACAACAACAACAAAAAAACCCCTAAGCCCTTAGAAAAGAGACCCCAGGGTGAGGGAGATGGTTCAGCTGACTAGGTGCTTGCAGCCAAGTCTGATATCCTGAGTTCCATCCCTGGCACCCACACGGTACAAGAAGAGAACCAATCTGTAAATTGTCCTCTGACCATTATAAAAGCGCATGCGCGCGCGCACACACGTACGTTAAAAAAAAATCAGCTGGTGGAAGAGTAAATTAACCATTATAGAAATCCATAGGGGTTACTCCAAAAAAAAAAACAAGAAAGAAAAGAAAAACAAGCCTGGCAGTGGTGGCACACATCTTTTATCCCAGCACTATGGAGGCAGAGGCAGGTGGATCTCTGAGTTTGAGGCCAGCCTGGTCTACAAAGAGAGTTCCAGGACAGCCAAGGCTGTTACACAGAGAAACCCTGTCTTGAATTACTACACACAGACAAACAAAAACCAAAAATTAAAGCTAGAATTACCATATGACCTAGTTCTACTACTCCTGGGCAATTACCCAAAGATTCCACATCCTGTCACAGAGACACTTGCACATCCATGTCCACTGTCCCCTATTCATGATGGCAGGACAACGGACCCAGCCTAGGTGTCCGTCAGCAGATGAAAGGGTATCATAAATGTGGTGTAGGGCTGAAGAGATGGCTCAGAGGTTAAGAGCACTGACTACTCTTCCAGAGGTCCTGAGATCAAGTCCCAGCAACCACATGGTGGCTCACAACCACCTATAATGAGATCTGTTGCCATCTTCTGGCTTCAGGGACACATGCGAGCAGAACACTGTATACATAATAAATAAATAAATCTTTAAAAAAATAAATTTAAAAAAGTGGTACGTGCCGGTCGGTGGTGGCGCACGCCTTTAATCCCAGCACTTGGGAGGCAGAGCCAGGTAGATCTCTGTGAGTCGAGGCCAGCCTGGTCTACAGAGCGAGATCCAGGACAGGCACCAAAACTACCCAGAGAAACCTTGTCTCAAAACAAAACAAAACAAAACAACAACAACAACAACAACAAAAAAAAAAGTGGTACGTATACACAATGGAATATTATTCCGCTGTAAAGAGAAATGAAATTGTGAATTTTGCAGGAAGATGGATGGCTCTGGAAAGGATAATATTAAGTTGGGTAACAAAAATTCAGAATAAAAACTGGGACCGTCAGATGGCTCAGTGGTAAAAGGACATGTTGCCAAGCCTGATGATCCGAGTTCAAGACCCAGAATCCACAGTAGGAGAAGGGAACAGACTCCAGAAGCAAAGTAGCTTCTGACCTCCACATGCACGCCCACCCCCCTCAAAATAAATGTTAATTAGTTTAAAAAAGAAGGGCAAAAATAGTGGGCTCTCCTTCATATAGGGACCCTAGCCTGTAATATATACACGCATACATGAAAATAGGGGTGAGTAAGTCTAAACCTCTACAAAGGAGACCAGAGAGGATCCTGCTAGGGTGAGGGAGGATGGGAGGATGGTACAAGGACCTGGGAGAGCCAAGAGTCAGGGGAAAGGAAGCTACGAGAGGGAAAGAAACCACAAAGACACACTTTGTTCAAGAATGTCATTAATGTCTAACACATTACATGTTTATATACAATAAAAATTTAAAAAGGGCCCCCATGAGAAGGGGCATGTGGGCAGGCAAGGCACCAGAGAGCCCCGTGCCTCAGTGCTGACAGGAAGCAGCCCTCACCGGCCTGGAATTTGCAGCTGCCTTCAGTGTTGTCAGCTCACGTGACCCAGGGAGCTCTGTCAAACAGCTCAGATGGACACGATAAGTTGCCTTTGCCACAGTGTGAGGTACAGAGTCTCCAGACAACCATCAACCATTCTGTTTCCGACTGCCCCTAGGTCGCCTCCAGTCACCTCGAAGCAGTTCCCAGATTGAGTCTGACTCTGACTTCTTAGGCGTCTCATCACGATGAGTCTGCCAGCTTTTGCTGAGTGGAAGTTCCCTGGCTCCTGGCAACTGAGATTACCTTAAAATTTTAAGGCTTCTGTCGCCTGAGGGGTCCCAAGAAAATGCAGCCAGCACACACTGTCCATGAGAAGGGCTCAGGACTTTTGACAGATGTTCAGAGGAACTATGACTCAATACCGACCAAGGACCTGGAGAAGAGACTCCAGAATCCTCAGCCCTAAACTGACAACCTTTAGAAATGCTCTACAATGTGTGGGGTGCAGTCAGTACACTAGCCTACGGCACACGGAGGGCCACTGAGGAGACTAGGAGATAGAAAAGCCTCCCACGCGCTTGGATCGCTGCAGTGTCTCGAGAACAGCTACATTACTAGAAGCGATCTACACACTCAGCGTGGACCCCATCAAAATTCCAGCATCAGTCTTCAGCAAAAATAGAAAGAGCAATCCTGAACTGTGTGGGCCTGTCTTCCCAGCACTTGGGAGGTGGAAGCAGGAGGATCAGGAGTTCAAGGTCATCCTTGACTACATAGTGAATTGGAGGCCAGACTGGGCTACAGGAGACCCCATCTCAAAAACTAACCCTGGGCTGGAGAGATGGTCTCTTGGGTAACGGTGCCTGTAACGAAGCCTGAGGTTGGTCTGAGTTGATTCCTAGTATTCACATGGAAGAAAGAACTGACTCATCCAAGGTATCTTTTACCTCCGCAGCAAGTCTGCGCGCGTGCACACGCACACACACACACACACACACACACACACACACACACACACACACACACAAATAAATGAATGAATGTAAAACAGACAAAACAGCTGTAGCCCACTTGCCCCGGAAGGAAAGATCTGCTCTAATCGAGAGGTCTACTTTCCTTCCTTTCCCTATAAGCAGCAGCCTGTCACGGGCAGTGCCTCATTCTGGGGTGTCTGGTGTGAGAGCCTGTCTGTCCTGTGTTCTATAAATGTCCTTGGAACTTGTCTGGAGGGTCTAGCTTGGATGCAGCGACTTGTATGCTGGTGACAGGACAGTCCTCCTCTTCCATTGGCACCCATGTTGGGAGGGGACACCAGCAGAGGCAGCCAGTTGAGCCCATTCAGCCCGGTTATGAGTGGGTCACAGTCAGCGAACACTCACAGCCTCCCTCCCTCCCTCCTTCTGTTCTTTCACAAAGTGTAGCTCTAAGGTATTTTGTTATACAAATTGGTACTCACACATAAAAACCAGTAGGAACTTAAAATTCATTACACATTTACTTCATTAAAAATGTTTTTAGGGGGTTGGAGAGATGGCTCAGAGGTTAAGAGCACTGACTGCTCTTCCCAAGGTCCTGAGTTCAATTCCCAGCAACCACATGGTGGCTCACAACCATCTATAATGAGATCTGGTGCCCTCTTCTGGTGTGCAGGGATACACGCAGGCAGAACATTATATACATAATAAAGAAATAAATCTTTTTAAAAAAGTGTTTTTAGAGGCCAGGTGGTGGTGGTGCAAGCCTTTAATCCCAGCACTTGGGAGGCAGAGGCAGGCAGATCCTGTGAGTTCAAGGCCAGCCTGGTCTACAGAGTAAGTTCCAGGACAGCCAGGGCTGTTGCACAAAGAAACTCTGTCTCCAAAAAAAAAAAAAAGCCTTTAGATTTCTTTTTATGTGTATGGGTTTCCCCTGTGTGTATGCATATATGTATGCCTAGTGCCCATGGAGGTTGGAAGGTGCTGGATTCCTTGGAACTGCAGTTTGGAATGGTTGTGAGTCAACATGTACGTGCTAGGAACTGAACCCAGGTCCTCCACAAGAGCAACAAGTGCTCTTAACCCCTGAGCCATCTCTCCAGCCTCCACTTCATTTTTTAGCTTCACCTTCTAATAAATAATTAGCTGCTGTATTATTACATTTTAAACATTTTTTAATATAGTAGTTACATGTATTTAACATATCCAAGGAACAGGTGTTATTCACTGCAATATACATTTAGCTGAACTGCAGATGACCTGTATTATACTCTTCATACTATTGTAATGTGTCAAGCAGGTTTCCAATGTCAAAGGAGGACATTAATATCAACTTTCTAATTTATAACACAATTATTTTCTTCTTACAAGTACACAGGTCAGGAATAAATACACTAAGAGATTTGGATATAGATGTAGCAGAGTAGAAATTTTACTAGGTGTGAATCCTAATGACCTGGGCTTGGGTACTGAGTGACAGTCACTTTCTTTACAAACCCAGGCATGTCATCTGGATTCCATATACCTTAGTTTTCTGCTGTACAAGAATGTTACAGGGAGTGATGTAGACATCTTTTTTTTCATTTTCTTAAATTTTTATTACTAAGAAATTTTCTATTCATTTTACATACCAACCACAGATCCCCCTCTCCTTCCTCCTCCTTCCCCCCATTTTAAACAATTTTTATTTAGTGCACTTGTGTGTGTGTGCTCGTGTGGAAGGTAGAAGTTCACTTGGGGGAGTGGGTTCTTTCCTTCAGCCAAGTGAGCTCCTGGGATTTAGCTCAGGTCATCAGGATTGGAAGCAAGTGCCTTTACCTCTAAGCCATCTCACCAATCCCGTTTCCTTTCTTTAAACACACTTGATAGTATGATAAAGATGAGAGGCTTCATGTGGAGCATGAAAAGTTCTTGATGGACAATTGAGCAAAACTGACCTTGGAGCTATGGGAGAGACAGAGGAACACTGAGAGACTAGCTGGGTCACAAAGACTTGCAAAAGCCTGGTCCAGTCAGCTGATCAGGAGAGATGGAGTTGACTCCACCTTCTGGGCTGACAAGCTGTCAGGCTGCAGTCTTTGTCCATTGGCATCCAAGGAGCAGACGCTCAATGACCTTCACACATCTTCCCATGTACTCTAGATTTGTCTTTATTTGTGTGTGGGGTAGGTGCTCCTGTGTGCAGGTGCACACAGAGGCCAGAAGAGAGCACAGGATCCTTTGAAGACGGAGGTGCTTTAAGAACGGCCCAGCGTGGATGCTGGGAACCAAACTGGTGTCCTCTGCAACAGCAGCAAGAGCTCTTAACCACTGAACCATCTCTCCAGCCTCTCCTATACACTTTAAAGATATATTATGTGTACCAATGTTTTGCCTGCATGTATGTGCACCATGTGCATGCCCGATGCCTTGTGAGGTCAGAAGAGGATATTAAGTTCCCTGAGACTGATGTATAGATGGTTGTGAGCCACCATGTGGGTGCTGGGAATCAAACCTTGGTCCTCTGCAAGAGCAGCAACAGTTCTTAGGCACTGAGCCAACCATCCAGCCTCACTCCCATGTACTTTAAAACATATCTCAATTATTTAAAGTAGTCAGTATGCAAACGATATTTTCACAGTTGTTGTATCCAGTGCTGTTTAGAGAATTGTTAGGAAAGAGGTACATGCTCTGTTAAGATGGATCAAATTTCCTTCCTCTTTTGTGTAAGGGGATTAAGATTATGTGATAGGTTTTCCTCGAATTCCCCATGTAGTGGCCCAGGATGGCCTGGAATCCTGGAACTCCCTCTGCATTCCAGGCTGACCTCATACAGTGATCCCCTTCAATACATTTCCCTTCTACTACATTTGTTGTGTATGTGTGTGCACAAGAGTGCAAGTGTACAAAGGCACATGTGTGGAGGTCAGAGGACAACGTTTAGTTCTCTTCTTCCACTGTGTTGGTCCCAAGGATTGACCTCAGGTCATTAGGCTTGGCAGCAAGCAGCCTGACCTACTGTGCTATTTTGTTAGCCCCTCAATAAATTTTCAGTCTAAGGTGGGTTGCATCTGTGGATGCAGAACCCCCACAACAGGAGGGCTGGCTCTACTGTGAGGGAAAGACCCAGCCATGCTGTGTTTCCTCTGGAGTGGAAATACCTAAGGACTGCAGCCTTCTCAGGACTTAGGTGATCTTCAGAACCCTGAAGCCCAAAGAAGGAAGGGAAACCAGAAGCTTCCAAAGTCTCAAAAGCTCCAGACAAAAGTTAAGAGGCAAGTTTTCACAACTATTTTAACAGGTAAAGAGTAACACTCCCTTCCCCAATATATTATTATTTTTTTGATACAGCCTGGCCTTGAACTACTTTTTCCTGTTCCAGTCTTCATGTCCAGGTCACTAATTTTTAAAAACTGGAAACATGAACCTGGGGAGGTGGCGGCGCACACCTTTAATCCCAGCACTCAGGAGGTAGAGGCAGGTGGATCTCTGTGAGTTCAAGGCCAGCCTGGTCTGCAGAGTGAGATCCAGGACAGCCAGGGCTACACAGAGAAACCCTGTCTAGAAAACTAATCAATCAAACAAACAAAAAAAAAAATTGACAATATGTTATGACAAAGGACTAATACATTTTAAGATTTTATATGAAGAAGTGGGAGACCAAATGGAGTGGCACACACCTTTAATCTGGCAATTCTAGATCAGTGTCATATAGTGGATCCTGTCTCATTAAAAAAAAAGACTAAGAGTACTTGCTGCTCTTACAGAGGATCCAGATTCAGTTCCTAGCACTCACATAGTAGCTCACAATCATGTGTAACTCTGGTTCTGCAGGCATCAGACATGTATGTGGTACACATACATACATGCAGACAAAACACATACACATAGAATAAAAATAAGTCTTCAAAAAACAACAGCCAGGGTTAGGGATTTAGCTCAGTGGTAGAGCGCTTGCCTAGCAAGCACAAGGCCCTGGGTTCAATCCTCAGCTCTAAAAAAAAAAAAAAAAAAACCAGGGCTGGAGAGTGGCTCAGCGGTTAAGAGCACTGGCTGCTCTTCCAGAGGTCCTGAGTTCAATTCCCAGCAACCACATGGTGGCTCACAACCATCTAGAATGAGATCTGGTGCCCTCTTCTGGTCATATGTGCTGTATACATAATAAATCTTAAAAAAAAAAAAAAAAAAAAAAAAAACCAGCCAGGCGGTGGTGGCACACGCCTTTAATCCCAGCACTCGGGAGGCAGAGCCAGGCGGACTCTGTGAGTTCAAGGCCAGCATGGTCTACAGAACCAGATCTAGGACAGGCTCCAAAACTACACAGAGAAACTCTGTTTCGAAAAAATCAAAACCAAACAAACAAAAAACCAACAACAACAGTACAAAAGAAGTCAGGAGGTGGTGGTGAGGGGGCTCAGTGGGCAAAGGCCCTTACCACCAAGCCTGATGACCTGAGTTTGATCCCTAGAAGCCATAAGACAGAAGGAAAGAGCTGACTTCTGTAAATTATACTCTGACCTCCATAAGTGTCCTGTGCATGTGCCATGGGCATGCATGCATGCGTTCACAAAATAAAAATGTAATAGAAATTAACTTCTTAGCCTTCAAACAGACAAGTGCTTTTATTCCTTCACGAGGGCAGACTGGAACCTTCAAGATTCCAGCCTTGGGGCTGTCCTGGGCCCTAGATGCCTGAAGGCCACACCTGAGCAGAGCTCGGCTCTTCAGTAGCTCCCTTTCCAGACCAGGACACAGGCAGTTCCCCCAGACACATCAAAATGTTCCTTTAGTGGTGACAGTTCTTGGGTCTCATTTCTTCTTTTCCAGAAGCCTAATCCTTCTAGACCTGTGGTTCTCAACCTTCCTGATGCTGCGACCCTTTAATACAGTTCCTCATGTTGTGGTGACCCCCAGCCATAAAATTATTTTTATTGCTACTTTATAACTATAATTCTGATACTGAAATATCTGAGATGTAGGATATCTGATATTTGACCTATGTAAAAGGGGTCTAGACTCTCTAATGGTAATTAGATACCACGACATTTTACTGAGTGCCAGGTACCAGGCGCTATGAGAATTCAAAGTACAACAAAGAAAGCCCTCTCTTGGAGTCTAACCACAGGGACTCACAGGAAAGCTGATCCCGGCCTGGCTCCACGTTCCTCTATGGAGCAGCTTCTATTCCATACACACTAGACATTCTCAAAACTCAGGAGAGCACTGGGGCTGCCACTGATTCCCCAGCACCAGAGGTGCTCAAGAGTGCAGGACAAAGGAAGGGCAGGTGCTGTGAGGGGAGAGATGTCGGCCATATAGACGTGCAGGAAAACCTGGGTCAGGGGAGTGGAATTATAGCTGGTGAGACGGCTGGGGGTGGAGTAAAAGCGCTTGTTCCTGGAAGCCTGATGAGCTGAGTTCATGCCTCAGAACCCATGACAGAAGGTTCTACAGTGCTGTCCTCTGACCATCACTCACACCACACTGTGTGTGTACACACACCCCACACATACCCTAATAAAAGGTACATTTGAGGGGTTGGGGATTTAGCTCAGTGGTAGAGCGCTTGCCTAGCAAGCGCAAAGCCCTGGGTTCGGTCCTCAGCTCCAGGGGGGGGGGGGGGGGGGGGGGGGATACATTTGAAAAGTGGAATGCAAAGTGCTGGAGGCAGGGCAGCATTCCTAACTTTCCAGAGAGAGGCTACAAAACCCGAGTCAGCATTCCACACAGAGCTAGGGAAATGTCTGTATTTGCCAACAGGAGCACAAAGCCCTGAGCTCAGTAAAAGTGAGGTAGGTAGGTTGGTTGGTTGGTTGGTTGGTTTGCAGGCAGGGTCTCAGGTATTTCAGACTGGCCTCAATACATAATCAAGGTGAGCATCGCCACACGAGCTTCATGTGCTTCTGAAGCGCAAACCCAGAGATCCTTGCATGTGTATTGGAGCTAAGTGCTCTATCACCTGAGCTGCATGCCTAGCCTTAAGGTAGCTTTTGTTCTTCTTAGTAAATTGATCTCACTGCAGGGCTAGAGTACATACTGTCAGACCCTAGGGAACCACCCTCACCTCAAAACAGATGTTTTTAATAAACATTCATGCTCCAAAAGACATCCAGCGCTTTCCTATTTTGGAATAATCCCAGCAGGTGTCAATGCAGTAAACTGCCTTGTAAAGCAGACTTCCACAATGCTGGCTGCTGACACTGGTGTGGGTCAAGGAACAGGTGGTCTTAAAACTGCTTTGACTGCCAGGTGTGGTGGTGCACACCTTTAATGCCAGCACTTGGGAGGCAGAGGCAGAGGCAGGCAAATCTCTGTAAGTTTGAGGCCAGCCTGGTCTACAGAGTGGAAAGTGGAATGGTGGCTAGACTCTGTGGTGAAGGGCACTGGTTGCTCTTGCAGAGAACCTGGGTTCCATTCCCAGCACCCACATGGCACCTCACAACTGTCTGTAACTGCAGTTCCAGGGGACCCAATGCCCTCTTCTGACTGCTATGGGCGCGAGGCATGTATTTGGTACACATACATTCATGCAGGCAAAATACTACACATGAATTAAAAAAAAATCTTTAGTATCTCTGTGAGTTCTGGTCTATACAGCGAGTTCCAGGACAGCCAGGGCTACACAGAGAAACCCTGTCTCGAAAAACAAACAAAAACTCTTTATAAAAGAGAAAAAGGAAAAAGAAACTGAAATAAAATCCCAAATCCTTAGTGAGAGTTGCAAACTCTGTGGAACTGTGTAAGCAGGCTTCAGGTTTTCTCCAAATTTGACTCTCTAAGGCTTCTGCCTATTTGGCTGGGAATATCTTTTCCCTGGCTCCTTGGAAGTCTCTGGAAGTACTGTCCCTTTTCCATCTAGCTTCCCACAGCATGCCAGTCCTTTCCTTATAGTTTAGCCACAGTTAATATATGTGTATATTTTTCCATTTCCTTTCTCTATCCCAAACCCCCAAACTCATGAAGCAAGGACTACTTCAGCACCCGGAACAGTGCCCTCACAGAGTGAGTGTCCAGTATTTTTCAAGTTCATTTTAAAAATGGGTCCTGGGGATGGCAAGATGGTCAGTGGTTAAGAGCATTTGTAAACTCTGGGTTTGGGTTCCAGCACCCACATGGTGACTCACAACCATCTGTAACTCCAGTTCCAAGGAATCTGACCTCCTCAGACACCAGGTACATACATGGTACACATAAAAACATGTAGGCAAGATACTCACACACTTAAAATAAAACAATCTTTACATTTTTAAATTATAAAATAATAAAAATGGGTTCTGAAGTCAGAAGCATGCCTTTAATGCCAGCACTCAGAAGGCAGAGACCGGTGGTTCTCTGAGTTTGAGGGCAGCCTTGTTTACACAGTGAGACCCTGTGCCCTCCTCCCCCAAACAGGAGGGGCTTCTTCAGAGACTGGAGAGACGGCTCAGTCAGTAAGGTGCCTGCCTTGCAAACATCAGACCTGAGTTCAGATTCCCCAGGACCCAGATAATAACGCTTGGCATGATGGTATCTGTAGTGCCGGTGCTGTGGGTGTGGGGACGTCAGACAGACAGAAGGACGCCAGGAACTGAGCTCATCGATCACTTCTGGGTTCAG
Organism: Peromyscus melanophrys; assembly: GCA_902168415.1. Classification (NCBI taxonomy): domain Eukaryota; kingdom Metazoa; phylum Chordata; class Mammalia; order Rodentia; family Cricetidae; genus Peromyscus; species Peromyscus melanophrys. The sequence goes on along the minus strand of CABHPR010137495.1, from coordinate 1,609 downwards.
TGAAACACTCCCTTAAAAATACAGCAATCGCCGGGCGGCAGTGGCACACGCCTTTAATCCCAGCACTCCGAGGCAGAGGCAGGCGGATCTCTGAGTTCGTGGCCAGCCTGGTCTACAGAGTGAGATCTAGGACAGCCAGGGCTACACAGAGAAACCTTGTCTCAGAATACAAAAAACAAACAAAAAAGGTAATCAAATAATTAGTCCTGAGGTATCCTTTGGGGACCTATCCAAGAAGTGAATCCATTTTGGGCTTCTGCAAAAACTTCTATCTTTCTGGATCAGCAGTTCTGCCTGCCGTCACTCCAAGTATATAGAAACCTGAGCCTGGAAGATGGCTCCATGGGTAAAAGTAGTTGTTGTCATGATCCTTAACACAAATTTGATCTCATGAACCACATAGTGAAAGGAAAGACCTGAATTTCCCACGTCTTCCATGCACATGCCTCCATTCCACAAACAAAATAAAAAAAAAAAAAGAGCATGCCAAAGGAAGCCAGCTGATGCTCACCTCAAACCATGCACACACTGTGGGATTATTCGTTTGTGCACACACACAAAACCACATCCAAACATACACCTGGACACACATACATGAAAGAAAAATTTGTACATGGGTTATTGATGGCTAGGCGGGGACTCAGTTCGTAGAATGCTTGCCTAGCATGCATAAAACCCTGTGTTCAATCCCAAGCATTACCTAAGCCTTTTGTGGTGGTGCACGCATGTTATCCTAGCATTCAGGGAGGCTGAGGTAGGAGGGTCAGAAGTTCACAATTAATCTGGCTATATACTGAGCTATATGGTGATTTTCAGGCTAACCTGGGAAACATGAGATCCTATCCCAAGCAAGCAAGCAAGCAAGCAAGCAAACAACAAAAAACGAAAAAGAATCCTTGGGGTGTGGTCAATGGGTGGCTCTCATCCCAGCACTCTGGAGGTAAGGCAGGATGATCAGGAGTTCAAGGTTATCTTTTATTCCATAGAGAGTTTTCGGCCAGCCTTAACTCATGTTGGAGATACCACATGGGGGTTAAGTGCACTCGTTACTCTTTCAGAGAACTTGAGTCTCCGACACACATTTCGGGGGCACACACATATACACATTAAAAAAACAAAAACAAAAACAACAAAAACGTTAAGAAGAAGGGTGCCAGCCAGGCATAGTGGCACACGCCTTTATTTGTTGTTGTTTTTTTTAATTTGTTGTTGTTTTTGAGACAGGGTTTCTCTGTGTAGCTTTGGCGCCTTTCCTGGAACTCACTCTGTAGCCCAGGCTGGCCTCGAACTCACAGAGATCCACCTGCCTCTGCCTCTCTAGTGCTGGGATTAAAGGCGTGCGCCACCACCGGCCGCCTTTAAATCCATACTCCGGAGGCAGAGGAAGGAGAATCTCTGAGTTCGAGGCCAACCTGGTCTACAGAGCGAATTCCAGGACAGCCTGGGCTACACAGAGAAATCCTGTCTCGAAAAAAAAGGAGGAAAGGAAGATGAGGAGGAGGAGGGGGATAAGGGAGGAGGGGGGAGAGAAGAGAGGAAGAGGGAGGGGAGGAGGAGGAGGAGCAGGAGGAGGGGGAGGAGGGGGAGGGGGAGGAGGGGGAGGGGGAGG
>CABHPR010137494.1:0-47287 GCA_902168415.1 Peromyscus melanophrys | reverse complement strand
TGGGTTGGCTAAATAAACATCTGCTCAAACTCTCTATGTCTTTTGACTGAAGCCTTGTCTTCAAGAAGACAAGAACCAGAAACTCTTTTAACACTAGTGTGCACGAGGGGAGAAAATTTTAATCAAGAGCAGGTAGTTTCCAAACTTGTTTTGGAAATCTATTCCAAAAATCAAAAAGTGTCCCTTTGGGTCCTATCTCAAGTTCTCGGTGCAGCTTATCGCAAATGAGAGGGATGACGAATTGTAATGGCGTGTTGCACAGCCAACCCTCCTTCACTAAACACTGTTGACCCACAGCTTTCATTCGTCACCCCAAGTCTTCTCTGGTTCCACATCCTTCTTGGTGGTGTCAGTTGACCCTAAAGAGGCAACGCCATTACGCTTCCCACATACCTTCTCATTTATCTCTGCTGGGACTTCTAAATGGACAGACAGCTCTCTCTCTTCTTGGCTGTCTGCGTTGAAAAGCCATATAGTAAAGCTTCTTTGGCCCGAGGACAAGACAACAGAATTGGTTGTGTACACAGAACCATCTTCTAAGACTTGGAAATCAGGATCACTCGGATGAATTACATTGGCCGATTTAAGGCAGTCCTTCAGGTTCACTGAGGAAATACATACAGCAGTCACCGTAGCAGCATAGAGTTCAGACGTATATACAGTATGTGTGTGCAAGGGGAGTGAAACACTTACATCACATTCACACTGGAATATTTAGTGTTTTTAAATCATATATGAAACTCTATGGTTAAGATCCTCTCTAAACACACATATTGTTTCTAGTGCTTGTTCTACACCCATTTGGAGAGATACTTCTCCTGCAACAAAGGAATGTGAACTCCAGTATTTGAATATTTGACACAACACTAAAAATTAGTTTTATTTTTTTCATAACTAAAATTAGCTGTTAAAGACTACATACTACCTGAGTTAAAGTTATTAAATTGATATACTACTGAAGTCTACACCAAATGTAAAATAGTTAACATATTATGGTCACATTGGGTTGATTTACTTTTCCTTATACAACTAAGTCCTATAAAGAATTGACAGGCCAGTAAGATATCAGCGGGTAAAGCTCTGGTCCTATATGTGTATGCTTGTGTGTGTGAACACATGTGCATGCACACACACATGCAGACTCACACACACTTATTTAATAAGTTAAATAAAACAAAGGATTGATGAAAAGAAGTACACGGGGCTAAAGATATAGCTCAGGGTAGACAGTTTGCTCAGCATGTACAATGTCTGGTGCAATGCTGTACAAATGGGCTTGATGCCCAGCACACCTTAAAAAAAATGGTGGAAGTAAAATGCAGTAAGAAGTCAAAACATTTAATGATGAAAATCCAAGAGCAACACCTTCAAACTCAAGAAATAATTCCAATATTATTTCTCAAATGCTTAGAAACATACACAATATCATCCATGCAGTACAAATGTCAAAAATTATGTCATTATTTGAACTTAAATCTTTTTATCTTCTTTGGGTAATCATATTTTTCAATAAAAATATGATATAACATGTGTTAAAAATGACTGCACTATTCACTTTTAACTATTAATCATGAATTGCTCATGGTCCTAAACGTCACAGTAACTTTTAACAAAGCACACCACATTGGGACTTATTACAGACTGCAGCTGCTCTTTACCTCTGCCAACAAATTTCTCAGCAGGTAGTTCAGAGGGGACCCGAAGGATCACTTCTTTACAAGCATCACAGGCAAGTGCAAGGATCTAGAACAAACAGATTAGTGTCACACACTCACAAGATCTTTCTAATGAATATGGAGTTTACCTAAGTCTCAGTTACATAGTAATATCCTCTTAATCACATAAAAGAAACAGTAAATACTTAAGTATATGTATAGCTACACAAAATTTTATTTAAAATTATTTTTTAAAACTTCATAATTTAAAATTATTTATTATTTTATGTAACAAAATAAAATAAGAAATATGTACTGGAGTAAGAAATCTGAAATATATGAAGGAGATGGACCAAAGGGTAACAGGTCACCATGGCTCCCTTCTTTACAGTGGACTTAATACTGGGGGAACCACATTCTTTCTTAGGAATGTTGCTGTGGGTTGGTCTGTATGTCAAACATGTTGCTTATTGGTCAATAAATAAAGCACTGATTGGCCAGTGGTCAGGCAGGAAGAAGTATAGGCGGGACAAGGAGGAGAAAATTCTGGGAAGTAGAAGGCTGAGGAGACACTGCCAGCCGCCACCATGACAAACAGCATGTGAAGATGCCGGTAAGCCACAAGCCATGTGGCAAGGTATAGATTTATAGAAATGGATTAATTTAAGCTATAAAAACAGTTAGCAAGAAGCCTGCCACGGCCATTCAGTTTGTAAGCAATATAAGTCTCTGTGTTTACTTGGTTGGGTCTGAGCGGCTGTGGGACTGGCGGGTGACAGAGATTTGTCCTGACTGTGGGCCCGGTAGGAAAACTCTAGCTACAGAATGTTTTTATTTTATTTTGTAAAATTAATTTACTAGTATCTCCACTGTCTGGGACAGTAGAGTGAGGATCCAGCAGCAACATGTGTGAGACTGTACCAAACACATCACACAGGAAAGAGAAAAAAATAAATTCATCATCCCATCACAATGTTTCCATAAATGTTCAATATCCCAGGAGCTACAGAGCCAAAGCAACAGTCTTCTGAACCAAACCTGGGTGCCATCACTGAAAGGCACTGTGGCTGCCATGGGAGGGGTGGGCAATATGAGTATGAGTCTATGTGAGCATGGGGCCTTATTCTGAAGACACATCTTCTCACTGACAGCTAGAAAACACTTGACTTCAAATATTTTAAACTATTTAGTAATCTACCGTGAGCCAATTTCAACTGATCATGCATTTGAAAACCAAAATTTTATTATGTTGTGAACTTTTTCTGTGGATGCTTCTGAAAGATGTGTGCTCCGTTTTCTTCAGTTCACCAAAATGATAGGCCGAAAGCAAGAAAACCAGCCAGCATCTGTACTGCTAAGTATGAAGTCCTTTAGCATAAACTAAAATCAGCCGGATTTGGATGAACATTTTCATTTCCAGTCTATCTTAAAACACCTGTAATTATCCAATTTCAACTATATAGGAATGATCCAGTAAGGCAGAGATTACATTTCAGTTGCAAAACTGAAATACCTCTCCCCAAACAAGACTTTTAAATTGAAAGTACACGACGGAAATTTTCCCTTCCCTTCCCTTCCCTTCCCTTCCCTTCCCTTCCCTTCCCTTCCCTTCCCTTCCCTTCCCTTCCCTTCCCTTCCCTTCCCCTCCCCTCCCCTCCCCTCTCCTTCCCTTTCTTTCTTTCTTTCCTTCTTTCTTTCTTTCCTTTTTGCCAAGAGAGTAAGACTTTATTGATCTTTACAAAGTTAATGTGGCAACCCCAAATTGCCAACTAAACATTAGGATTTTAAAAATTGACTTTTTAACATTGGAATAAAAAGTTGATGCTGGGGGTTGGGGAGGTAGCTCAGTATAACAGGACCCTGGTTCAGTTACAAGCACCCACATCCAGGGAATCTGATGCCTTCATCTGAACTCTACGTGCCCATGCTTCAGATATACACATAAAATAAATTTCAAAGTTTAGCTCTAGCTGAGACTGACCACTCGGAACCACTTCTCAAGCATTCTCACTCAAGCCCCAAGAAGCCTGGAGTTACCATTGTAGCTGGAATTTGTATTAGCTACCCCCCCCCCCAATCTAATGTATGGACAGTAAGTGAACCCTTAGGACTAGAACAAGAATTCAAGACTTCTTAAGGGACAGGGGCCTGTATATGGTGCTTACAGGGGAAGAAGGGAATTTTTACAGGCTGCCTAGCCAAGGAAGCAGGGGTACAGCCAGGTGTTTTAAGGACTGTGGCTCAAGGAGCCTGACAAAGAATATTTCATTCACTTAGCCAACACTTATCCATTCAACCAACACTCGCTGATAAGGAGGTGCTAAGCTGAGTCACAGGCTCCAGCAGCCAGCAAAGCAAAGACCTTGCCCTCTACAGATCACGGTGCATTGCACCAGTAAACAGACAAGTGCACAAATGTCACACCCCACTAAGACAGATAGCAGTTACGGGAGAAATAAAGCAAAGAACAGAGAGAAGGCTGGAGTCTAGATGAAATGAGGGGAAAACCAGTTCCATACTTAAAGAACAGTCTGGAACATGTTACTGAGGATCTATAATGTCATGGTGAGAAGTGCAGGTTTTGTTCAGAGAGCAAAGGAAAGCAACAATGCGTGGAGCTGCAGAGTGGCCTTATCTGGGGTTCACAAGCAGTCAATCAACTGGCCTCACGGCAACAAGACTGCAGACATGTGGGAACAGGAGCCAGGAGAGCAACTGCAATGGCAGAGCAGTGTTCTAAGGTAGGGTCATGGTACTTGCGCTGAGGTCTCAGTGGTAGAGGAGTTGAATGGCCCAGTTAAGACAACTGCTTTTGGAAACAGTGTCCCTGACATCCATTCATTCATACATTCAAGAAATTTCACTGAATGTCTACTATATCAACCCCAGGATGATAAGACCTATTTATAAGCTCAATAGGGTACGGAAATGCCATGGTAGGGAAGTACAGGTTGGTAAGGGAGAGCCAGCCTCACCTAGGAACCAGATGAGGTCAGCTGAGGCATGGCCATGAGTCAGTCATGATAGGAGAAGGGAAGGTTTACACTGTAAAGGTACCGAAAGACAGATGACAGAAACCTAAATAGACATCTATCACACAGTGGTTCTCAACCCGTGGGTCGTGACCCCTTCAGGGGTTGAACAACCCTTTCATAGTGGTCGCCTAAGATCATCAGAAAACACAGATATGAATTACATTACAATTCATCACAGTAGCAAAATTACAGTTAGGAAGTAGCACTGAAAATAATTTTACAGTTGGTAGTCACCATACGAGGAACTGTAACAAAGGGTCACAGCATTAGCAAGTTTGAGAACCACTGCTACAGTGGCTGATGTGTATAGTACAAAGAGAAAAAAATTAAAGTGGTTTTGAAGAATAAGTTTGGAGCAGTTTCTGAATAGTGTCAACAACCTATGTGCACTTTCTTCTACACACTATAAGGAGCTGCTATGGTTTACAAATAAGTTGGGACCCCAAAGGCATGAATTCTGGGTGCTATGTCCCATCACTGGAAGGCAACTGGATGGTGTGGGCTTGACTTAATCCATGGCTGTAAATGCATGTTTCATTGGATGGCATCCTTAGAAGGTGGTGGGAAGTTTGTGTTGGCTCCCGATTCACATAAGGAAGTCACTGAAGGTGAGGTCGTGAATGATGGCTCCTGCACTGCCTCTTTCCTTACTCCTTTTTGCTTAATATTTACCATGAGATAAATAGCTTTCCTCGACCATGACCTTCATCCATGATGTATCTGCCTTGCCTGAGCCTAAAAGCAATGGCATCAGTTAACCATGGACTAAAACTTTTAAGATTCTGAGCCAGAATACAGCTTCTCTCCTTTAACATCTTTTTCTCGGAGCACTGAAAAAAACTGACCAACAAAAAAAAGCAAAGATTTGTCTCCAGTAAATGAATCACCTAAGCAGGTTTATATTGGAGTATGGTAAGTCTGAATATTGTGGAGAAATAAATCAGGGGAAAGAACTTTCATTGAATGAAGACATGTAAGAAAACTAGGAGAATGTCATGAAAAAATTAACTAGCTGAAGAACATGATTTTGAAACATCCTACAGCATCGAAGAATGAACAAAAATAGCAAAGAATTGAAGGCCATGGTCTGCAGATAAAGCTGAAACCTAGACTAAGTTATAGACACAGCTTCTGACCTGCCAATTGGCTCTGGTTTGATGGCCTCAGTAGAGATGGAGGGAAATGAAGCACGGGACACACCCACAATGTACCTTCAATATGAGATACTGCCACAGGTAAGCTGGCTTTGCATCAGTTTGAGATTCATTCAAATCCACGTTTTGAGTACAAAATAAAAAAATCTCTTGTATATTATAAGCACAGTGCCACAGGGAAAGCTTTGGAAGCAACCCCACTGCCCCACTGTGATGGTTTCCTCTTAGTGGATTTAGTGGGAACACACCTCTTGTATGCCTATGAAGATATTTCCAAGAGGTTTAAATGAAGAGAGAAGACCCATCCTGAACGTGGGTGACACCATCCCCAGGGCAGGGGTGCAGGACTGAGAAATAAGGAGGAAACACGCTGAGTGCCAGCACCCCTGTTTGCTACTTCCTGACTGTCCGCACAAAGGGACCAGATGCCTCACTCTTCTTCTGCCATGGCTTTCCCACCAAAGGAGACTGTAGCCTCCAACTAGAGCCAAAATAAACGCTTCCCTTTTTAATTGCTTCTAGTCAGGTATTTGTTCACAGCAACAAGAAAAGTAGATGATCTCATCACTAAACCCAGAACCATAACAGGTTTTCCAAGGTCACCGTAGATGCTTCACGTCACATTGAAGACATCTTAGACAAAAGAGCTAGGTAGGGCTTGCAAAGAGGAGGAAATAACTCTATTTGCATCTGCTTTGACATTAGCTACAAAACTCAAGCAAACCAACCAATGAATTCCCTTGAGGGAAGCCACTGCTAAAACACAGTTATCACTACTCTTCTTGTCCATGAATGAAACCAGTCACACAGTATAGAAGTTGTTTTCTAAAGCGATCAAATGTGTGGAAATGCCAGGGAGGAAATTCAGGAAGAAGCCTACAAGGCTGAGTGGCGGCAGCACTATACTGTCCGCTTCCTGACTGTGGGTACCAAACGCCTTGCTCCCCCCTGCCATGACATCCCCATGAAAGACTTGACTCTTTCAGACAAACCTAAACACATTTCTGCATTTACACAGAAGGAAAAGTGGATCCCGTCTGCCGTAAGAGAAATCAGCAACATACATACATTAATCCTCAATTAAACGACAACTTTATGATCCCCATAAAATCTCAACACAGTATTTCCTGGAGCTAAACAAGCTGGTTCAAAAGGTCATAGGAAAAAAATAAGAAAAAGAAGAGCGACGAAGGGTTATGTAGCTGTTAAAGGAGCATAGGAAGTCCTACTAAGTAAAACAAGACTGTATCAGAATGTGGATACAAAAGTATTAGTTACATGGTTTTCAAAGGACAAAGGCCATGCCTGCCTTCACCTGCTCTAGTCACAGTCCACAAAGGACATACAGAACTGTTGTCACTAATAATTTGTGAGCTTTCTATTCGTCACATGTTTGCCTACATAGCATGTTGTCAAACACTGTTAAGCGTGAAGAGGCATTTCAGTGTTCCTTTTAACTCACTCTTCCTCATTTTTATATTTTAATAATTTTTTTTATTTCTAGAATTTGGCTTGTCCTTGTTCATACTAGAATTTTCTTCACAACTTATAAGAACTTTTTAATGTATTACACTGGGCTTTAAAACGTATCTGTGTTTAAAAAGGCAAATACATTTACCTTTTAACATAGCTTATGCTGTCGTTTGGTTTGGCTTGGTTTTATTTTTGTGTTTTTACTATGGGAATTCTGATTCTTTTTATATCATTGCTTTTCTCAACTTGAAAAAGTTGAAATCTGAATCACAGACAGGCTCTCTTAACTGAAAATGTATAGGATTCATCATGTTTCTCCTGTAATCCGTATGGTGTCATCTTGCATTTTAATAGTTTATCTACTTGGAGTTTCCTGTGGTGTTCTGCATAAAGCATGGGTTCAATTTTATCTTTTGCAAAACTTCTGCCTAGCTCAAGTAGCCTCAAAGTCAATCTCAATAATTCTTGTATTGATGCTATCCTTAAAGATGTGACACTGTGGGTCTCAACCTTCCTAATGCTGCGACCCTTTAATACAGTTCATGTTGTGGTGACCCCACCCCAATATAAAATTACGTAACTGTAATTTTGCTACTGTGGTGAATCATAATGTAAAATATGTGTTTTCCAATTGTCTCAGGGGTCTTGACCCACAGGTTGAGAACCACTGACGTAACATGACTTCAACTATTAAACAGCTTTCTGTCTAGCCGTATAAAACCTGTTCAAAGAGGACAACATCTCCAAAAATCACAGTCATTGGCTTTGTGTTCGTCCTCTATAACTCTGGTGCTCCTATCCATAAATATGCCTGCTCATATATGACCAGCATACAGCCAGATTTATCCACTGAGACATTATTAACAACAGCAAAAGCCAGCAACAGAAGTGATACCAGTAAACAGATCCATGCAGTATCTTTGAAGATGAAGTTATTTTGACAATAAAGAATTAAGAGGAGTAATGAGGAAAAAGAAGCTTCTAGACTTTCCCATGAGGAGCAAGGTACACAGACATTCTATATATTGAAATCTCTGATACCAAAAGAAAAACATTATTTGAGAACATAAAAAAATGGTATGCTACAAAGTATATCTGTAGAAATATAAAGGTTTGTTGTTTAAAGGTAATATCTGAATATCCTAAGCAATATTAACTTAGGATAATGTGATATTTTAAAACATAACATAGATGAAATTACCTCCAGAAAAAAATGCATACACACACACACACACACACACACACACACACACACACACTCCAAGAAACAAGACTTAGAACAAAGCTCTACAGAAAATCAGCATTTGCAAGTGAGGAAAACAGTGGCCAGACAAAAGTAATAAACAGAAGGCGGTTGCCAGGTCATGAGGCACAGGAAGAGGAGGGTCCACTGCCTAACAGCTACATGGTTTATGCTGTGTAAGACACAGGCGTCCAGACAGCTGTTGCACAGCATTGTGCTGGTAGCTAATTTTCTGTTACTGTACGCTTAAACCCTGTCAAAAGGAAAGGTCTCATGTTATGCCTTTAAATCATACACAGAAAAAGGGAGGATGGGGGAATCAAGAAACTGGGTAAGGAGTCAGATTCTGAGGGTCAGAGAGTTTTTTTCTAAGGTGTTAATGTCCAGAATAATGACTCAATCACAGGGTAGAATTATGTGAAGAATAGAGCACATCACTTGAACTTGTCAAAGAAGATCTTGGAAGGCTGCAGAGAACAAAGCGCCATTGGGGCATTCAGGAAGAAAGCTCCAGTGGTTAAGACACTATGGGGTGGGGCAGTACTAGGAAGTGGAGAGAAGCTGACTTGTGGAATGTCAAGGGATTACCTGAGTATATGAGAAATCGGAGATGTGAAAGGAGCCGCACCCCAAAAAGTTATTCTTCTTCTTCAGTAGACCTCACACTTCTCACGCCCTTCTGAGGCTGGCAAAGCTCTGTTCACATACACCACACTGGCGTTTAGAACAACCTGAGGGGACTCACACTACACTTTGCTGCTTGAAAGCAAAATGCCAGTAACCAGAACGCCCCGCCCCCTTCCCAGTGCCTATCCCTAGACTCTGAAACCTAGGAGTGAGGGTTCTACTTCAGCTGATTCTCTCGTAGCATTCACTTCTCTGAAAATGATCTAAGGCATGTGTATTTAGGTGTGCAGGTTTGCACTGGGCAATGCTATATCACGAAGACTAAGCTTGCTTTTTCTTTCCAAGAATAAGGCCCTGCGGTGTAAAAGGAAGTGGCAGCTTCCCTCACTAGATACCAACCAAAGTTAGTTCTTTGTCATCAGCAACATATTTTGTGACCATTGTTTGCCCTAGGCTGTTTCTTCAGCCATAAAATCTTGACTGCGAGATACCTGTCCCTACCTGTGCTTATGAATAGCCCCTGGGAATTGTGATCAAAAGTTTAAAGTCCATTCATTCCTTGGGACTGACATTCTAAGTCCAGTAACTAAACAGATTTTCAATAACTAAAAACATAGGAATCCCTTGTGAAAGGAGAGTCCAGGAGAAATGGGAGACACCTTAACCTTTCAGACCACACACACACACACACACACACACACACACACACACACACACACACACACAAACACACATACACCACTTGGTTTCCTGGGTTCCTCCAGGCTTCCTTCAGAGACAGCTGGAGCTTTCTGCTGCAGGCTAAGGGCGAAAGGACACCATATCAAGTTGGTCACCTAGCACAATGAGCTTTTTCCTTGTCCAAGGGATCCACATAAAACTACACGCTAGGGCATTCTTATCCCTGACTCCCTGAAGGCCTACGCCCCAGGGTGAATTCTGGAGTCCTCTGGCTCCCTAGGGAGATCCAGTCAGGTCCCTAATAAAGTCACTTTTTTGGCTACCACTCAGAGAGGGCTTAAGGTCCTGGTTGTTTTCCTTCTTAGAGGGGAATGAATCTGAGCAGAGTTGAGACTCCTCCCAGGACAAATCTCAGGGCCAGGAAGTTCACTTCCCAGAGTTTTATGGGATCAGTGGTCATCTCTGTTGGCCCATCTCCTAATTTGGAGCAACTCCAGATTCTCTCACTCTCTCCTTCGCTCCAACTCTCATTTCTCTCTCGAATCCCAACCCTAGCACAGAACCCTCAAGAGCAACGAGTCCTTTCTTTGACCCCAAGGACACCACACTGGCTTTCGGTGTCGTCCCCTGGGGAGCTACCCTCAGTCAGGATGGCCGGCACTCAGGGCTCCAGGGACCGTGCTCCCAACCTGGCACAGCCCGGGCGCACCCCGCTCTGCCCAGGGAACCCCGAGGCCAGGGTTTTGGCTGGGCGTTCGCGATCCGCCCCCGTCTCCAACCGCGCGTGCCTATTTCAACTCGCAGCCACACTCCCTCCCCTGCGGGACCTTGGCGCCCGGGTCGCTCAGCTTCCTGCCGCCCTCCCTCACCTCCAACAACTGCAGTTTAAGAGGTCGCCAGGCCCGGTGGGTGACCCCCCACCTGGGCCAGCCGCCCCGCCCCGATGTCCCTCTCCCCGTCCCCCGGATGGTCCCCGGAGCTCACCGCTAGGGTCAGTAGGTGCGGAAGGCCACGGGCTGGGCTCCCGGAGCGCGCACGTCCTGCAGCCGCCATGGCCAACCCAAAGGACAGGTCGCCGCCCCGCACCGCTGCGCAGAGGTGGAGCGCGCACAGGCGCTTTTCTTGCGCTTGTCTGATGCTCCCGCCTTGATCCCGAGGGGCTTTTCCTCTGGCCGAGGGTGGAGCTCCAGGCAAGTCCAAACGACTCCAATAGGCCACTCTTATTTTTCTTGTGTCTTCATGGCTTTAAGAACTCAACCGGTGGGAACTCCCTCTCACCGCCACCCTTTCACCTGGACTAGGTTCTTCTCACCAGCAGATGCCACCTATATGTCCCTTGTCACCCCCACCACCCACCCCGCCCCGGTGGCCGTCTGGCAGGATTAGCAGCTGGCCCTGCCCAGCAGAAGCCCTGACTGTACTAGTACTCACCGCAGAGCTCTGGCCCTGGCTCCGCCCAGCGCACTGCCCATTGCAGGTGGAGGTCCCTGCCCTAGGGGGTAACTCCCAGACCCACAACTGCCTTGGATCAACTGGCTGAGTTACTCACAGCTGCCTGAGGCCAGCCTGATAAGAGGTGGACTCAAGGGAGATTCTATTATGTAAATCAAAATCGGACAGACAGATGTGTATATATGGTTCCAACGGGAGTTGCCTCCTAGAGGGTCTCAAGGTTCAGAAATTGCGTAGTTTGGCGGTGACAGAGGTCCGATAATTTAGGGAGAAAAGAAAAGAAAAGAAAGTGGGGAGGGAGTGAGAGAAGGAGGAAGAGAGGGAGGGAGGGAGACAAGGAGGGAGGGAGGGAGGAAGGGAGGGAGGGGGGGAGGGAGGAGGGAAGGACGAAAACAAAGTTACTACAGAAAACACATCAACTGAGGCCCAGCCATCAGCTAAATGCAGGCTACTGATTTTCTCTAAGAACCTTACCATATATGAGCATGTTTTCTTGTGGTTTTCTCCTGAGCATCTCCCTCATGGGAGTCCCCGGCATCCTGGTACCAATTATTTTTCTCTGTGCTGTCATCAGGATTAGAGTTCGCGGTGAAAAGTGAAGAGGAACAGGAGAATTTGCTTTCTGACTTGACACGTACTTAAGCCTATGAATTACAGCAGCACTTAACCAGGAAGATGAAGCTTGAGAGCTGTGTGCTTTGCACTCCTCAGAATGGGCCTTCTGACTCACCCCTCTGCACCTCTTTTCAAAGACACCAGGGAAGTTTCACCAGGAAGACAAGCGTGTCCCTTCCCTGACACCTGGCTTAAGGGTAGCTGCAGAAAACAAGTTTGAAGAGATGACTGCAGCACTCAATGCCATTTCAATTACTGAAAATGTTTTCCTGCTATGAACAGACCCAGAATGGCGGTAATAGCAGTCACATGTTAAATTGAACATTGATGTCTAATGGTAAATGTCTGTTGTTTTCTAATAATGAATGCTACACAAGTGGGTGTTCTGTTGTCTCCATAGCCATAAAATTATCAGTGATTGCTAGTAAAATAAGCCTGGGTCACGAGCCCGAGTGTCATGCTTTTGTTTTCTTACTTCTTAACCCTCATTCATGTTTGCCCAGTGATGATTTCATAAATGCCTATCAACTCATTGGTGATGACATCACAGTGTCCAGCTCCAAGCTTTCCAGAAAGCACAGAAGCCAACTGGTTTCGGCATCACAGCTCTTGACAATAGGACATTGCCAAACTCTTGCCTACCTTCAGCCTCCAATGCCTTTGGGATGGCTCATGCTCTTTCTCATTCCAGAAAGGGGTGAGAGAGCAATTTGCCAATTCATCTCAGAGATACCAGGTAACTGAAGCTTATAAAATGGCAATTTTTGTTTGTTTCTTCGTGAAAATTTACTCAAGGAATTAGATAAAATTTACATATTCTAAGTAAATGTTTCACCTTAATAGATTAGACTAGCTGAACCGTGTAAATTCCCCCTTAAACCAGTTTTGAAACATCCTACCATGAAAGTGTGAGAAGTATAGATAGATGTGACTCTTTTTAAGAATGTCATTTGGCTCTCAACACTAACTGCACACATATGCCAGCTCTCTGTTACTCTAACAGAATCAAAAGTCAGGATCAGCTTCCTGCCCATCTTGCCCTGCTTTGAGAACATCTCAGGCATCAGCACTCACATTTGATAAGAAAAATAATCCTATGGCACCTCTTCTATCTAAAACTAAACTGCTGAACTGATCATGAGAGTCTTACCAAGAGACAGATAGAGACAGAGGATGGTTGTATAGATATCACAGAGAGTCAGAAGCAAAGGCCCCCTGAAGAGAGGAACAATGTACAACTCGAATTCCAGGGGCCAACCCTACCCAGCCAAACAGAATTCTAGTTGCAGAGGCCAGAAACTAAATATGCTGAAGTAAACAAGCAAGCAAACAAAATACCCACTTACACAGATGTATGCACAAAGACACCTGTCGCTGAGCAAGTTAATTCGTGGTAGATCCCCACCTCCACCTCCCACAATTGCCAGAGCCCATGAAAGAGAAACTCGTGGATGAATGTGGCTTTCGGGAGGACTCTTGTCTATCTGAGGTGTGTCCCAAACACAGCATTGACAAGGGAGCAAGTCTGACACAAATAAAAGGTGGAAAAGAAAATAAGATGGAAATGCACCGCTCAGATCTCAGAGGTGGAATAAAGAGTCAACCCAGTGATAACAACAAGGGCACAACTATTCACCACCCAGACTTGTCCTACCGATTAAATGATACGGTATAGGATGCACTCGGAATAAATGCTCAAAATGTTCCTTAAGTCCTCCAGTGTCTGTTATTACGGGCACCCCTCTTCTCCACACTGTACTACCCCATCTCTGCCCCCCCTTTTTTATTTTTTAACATGTTTAACATGTTCATTCTTGTGACTGTTGCCTGCTTTTCTACCTTGGAAGGAGACTCTCCATTTGGTCTAGAACTTAGTTCTAGTGCTGACCCACCCATGACTTCTAATCCTTCAGCCCCTTCTCAGCAGCACACAAAGACTTCCTTCCACTGGCGTCTACGACTTAACTATGTGAAACTAAACTGAGACTATAGGAGGTTTGTGTACTTCTTGAAATTGCACCAATTTTAAAAAATGAATTCTTTTGTAATACAAGGAATGCATTTTTGAATTTCTGTTAAATAAACTGTTTACTTCCTACTGTTCCACATACTTCAAATTTGCTTTTCAAAATTAATGTCTGTGATGTGGAATGTAGACACGGGAGCCATGACAAAGAGTGTGTTTGAGTTTAAATCCCAGGTCAAACAAGCCAAGATTGTCCTGGTTTTCTTCTTTCTTATTGGCTGTGTCTGTGTATTCTCTTCTGATTGTATAGAGACTGTCCTTTGTGCCTTATCTGACTTAGAAGTATTGCTGCATTCTAAGTATTGATGCTCACACACACACACACACACACACACACACACACACACACACGAACACACACACACTTATGTTTTTCAGGTCTTTGCACTCATATGTTTCTGTTGCTGTAAGTGCTATGGTGTGTTGTTTCTTCTGCTTGAAGACTCCTCCTGTGCCCCTGGGAGGGCTAACTCCTGTCTACTCTACAAATGTCGGCTTTCATTTATCCCCTAACTAGGTAGAACCCTCTTCACTAAACTAGTTCAGAACACTTGTCACAATTATTGTGATAACTTCGTTAATAAATTAATTAATTTTAATTAATATTTCTTTCTCATCAAAGATTACATTTAAAGACTATACCTTTTTTGTTTTTGGTTCGCCCCTATGTCTCCCACACTAGCACACTTCCCAAACAGTTAACAGCCAAGTATTTGTGGAATGAGTGAGCGAATGAGCAAATGGAAGGTTGACAAACACAGCACATTTGGTCAGATTTTTGACGAGTAATTCCTTCCTTTTTCTACTCTCCATCTATATTGACGTATTTAATTGATGTCATGGGTCACATTTACTAGGGCAGGAATTCCTAATATGTATCAAACATACTGAACATGCTTAATCGATAAAGAGGAGCCGACAGAGAATGACCACCATTATCTTTCTTAACTTATAAATTAAAATCAATCACTATACTTGTCTACTCTTTTACAGAAATGGTGGTCATTCTGTAAAATTACATGAGTGTGTAATAAGAACTTAGTATTTTAAAAATAAATAAATAAAGGCAGCAGCAGACCCTACAATGGCTAATCTCAATTGTCACCTGAGAGAAATTCCATAAAGGAGATGATCCTCCCCCAGGTGACAAGAACACTTAGGGGACAGTGCAGGTTCCTTTGCCTCTCGCTGGTGAGGGCATCTGTTCTTTGGGCTGCTTCTCAACCCCCTCATTTCAGACTCCAGCTTCTTTGACCATGCAATGTGAACTGAAGACCAGTAACCCTCCAAGAGCTGCCACTCCTCAATGTCAGATTAGGACAACTGAGGCATCCAGCCCCATAGATTGACTGGTTATAGAGTCATTGGCTTCTTAGGCATGCAGACCACCACTGTTGGGCTATCCAAGAATGTAAATGATTCTAGTAAGTTCTGTTTTTTGGAAATATAGATGCATTCTGTTCATTCTGTCCTTCTGGAGGATCTTGCCTGATACAGTTGCCATGAAGAAAAGAAGCTACACATGCAAAGTAGCTTCTAGATTGGCCAATCTGTGCAGTGGCTGCAGATCACAGTTAGTGGAAGACAATGCAGAATAAACAATTGTGTCTCAAGAGGTAGAAAGAGATTTTCAAAATAAATCCAAATCTGGCCCATGGAAACATCACCTTTTTCACAGTAAGCTCATCCTCTCTTCTTATGCCATCATCCCATCTGCTCCTACCTGCTCAAGGTTATTTTGGGAGCAATTCTGCCCCTTCTCTTCTACATCATTCACTAAACCCATCTCAGTCCTCTCAATAACACATGTGGGAAGTCAAAAGAAATCTCTACCTCTCTCTACTGCATTTCTCCTGCTGGCTCCCACAACCCATTTCTTTGCTCTCCTTTCTAGAAAAAGAAATCTCGAAGAACTTTGAATCCATTTAAATTCAAGATTTCTGCTTAACAAAGGACACCATAGCAGTTCTTCGATGGTGAGAAGACATGTTTTGTGACATAAAAAAAAAAAAAAAAAACATCTGGATAGACTGGGGACTTCAACACATGTGCAAGAAGGTAACAAAGCTTCAAAAGACAAACAAGAAAGGGACCAAGCATTTTAAAACAGAGATCTCAAAGGCTACCAGTGTGTGTGTCAAGAAATCAGAGAATAGTTCCTAAAATATTAAATTATCCTTTGGCCAAATAATTGTAAAAACTGATAAGTTATGGACAATTTGAGAACCCTGATAGAATTACAAATTTAAAAGAATGCTGAGCAGAGTAATCTAACAATGTCCTCATATCCTTTTGATTGAGCAATCATTCTCTTATTGTGCAATTACAAGAGATTCTCATTGTTTTCTATAGAAGGTCGTTTGTTATAAGGAAGTTAGGAACAATCTACACCACCATCTTCAGAAAGCAAATAGATAAATCAGTTTATGATACCTCCCATTGATCCCTGTCCCAAGTTAGAAACACCAGGCTCCATATGGCATCATGAATGGTTCTTAAAAACAGAATTCAGTTGAACAGCTGAAATAGAATATTTCTGAATTAAACGTAAATGCAACCAAACAAAAAGTTCACAACAACAACATGTTTTTATGCAAAAAAAAGACATTCTAAAAAACTCCTTGTGGAAGTAAAACATGAGTTTGAGAAACACAGATGTGCAAGATAGGGGCAAGAGAAAAGGGGCTAACAAAGAGAAAGAGAAATGAATATATTATACTGTGTTTTAAGAGGAGTGTGTTATGGGAAAATTGTTTTTTGGGAAAATTGTTTTATGGGAAAATTGAATAGTATATTATTTTTTTATTATGTGTCTTTTTGTTAGTAGTACAGACTTGTTTCTGTCCTGTAACGAGGAATAATGATGAAATGAACTACTAACAAGCCAAGTGAGTAGAGAAGATGTCAACATCAATCCAGTGGGAGGAGCAGAAGTCTTGGTGGTATACATACACAGAACATCATAACTGGTAGTACATACGTGTGGCTGTTAGCTTGTCACACATAATCCTATAGTCCAGATGGTCAACAGAATATTCGAAATGATAAAGAGACCACATGTCCTCAAGGTGAACCAGATTCAATTTGTCATAATCTACTAACAAAAGATGAAAATACTAGGTGGCCTGTAGTTATAGCAGAAGCAAATAAGAATTCAAGCTTCAAATTAGGTAGGTCAACCAAATCAGGAAATTGTAATGTTTTACGTGAGGCGTGCAAAGAACATTTCAAATCACAAATAGTAAATATTCATATGAAAAGATTAGGCATAAAACATTTTATTTACTGGAAAAAAATGTAATAGAAGGCAAGTGATCTTGATGACACATGCCTGAAATGCTAACCAACCACCCAGAGGGAGCCACTAAATTCTGTGCCCAGCAGGAAGTTGTTCAGTAGATAGATTCCATAATCACTACCTATCTGAGACTCTATAATTTGTTAGGGCTTCTTAGGAATATTATAACCCCATAATAAGTCAAAAAATCTTACTGAAATTCTAAGCAGATGAATGGATACGTAATCCTAAAACAATAAAAACAACACAGAATGAAGAAAACTGATGAATAGAATTGATAGGCTGGAAGAACCCAGTAACATATTTTGATTATTTTATTTATATAATTCTAATATTTAAAATTTTAACTTTTTTGATGAACAATCAGTTCAACTACAGCTTATATTATATAAATAATCTTAACTGGTAATCTTTATGATCAGTTTCCACATGCTGAAGGAAAATTGTTCTTTGAAATTTTGTTAATAAAATGTAAAGATTTTAATCTTCAAGTATGTGTGGATGAAGAGGCCCTCAACAATGGGGTTTCAGAATGTGTGATGGAGCAGATGACAGACAGAAAAAAGAAGCAGCTGTCGCTGTGCCTAGAGGACATTTAGTGGCATAATGGAAAAGATGGAAGTGAAAACAGTAATTGTTGATGGGCATGGTCACCGGGCCCTCTTCCTTCTGTGTATCGCCACTATTGTTTAGTTTGAAGTCATGAGAACCATCTCCCCAGAGCTTTTTGTTAGAAATCTTTGTATACCTCTCCTCTGTTCCAACTTCAGAACACCTGTCTGGCCCATTATTGACCTGCTTTCTGTTTCACAGAGCACTTGGAAATTATAGAGAACTTCTAGAAGCTTCTCTGTGCTTAATCACCCCTGGGCACCTGGACCAGATGTATGATCTCTTCTTCCATTCCTTGTAAGCACCACCCCATTCATGACTAAAGTCAGGCTCTCTTCTTGTGCCATCATTCTACTCCGTCCTGCTCAAGGTCAAGGAAAAATTCTGTCTCTTCTCTCTCACTTCATCCACTAAACCACCTGTATCTTCCCAGTCACATGTGAGAAAAACAAGGAAAGCTCCTACCTGGCTCCACCCCAATTCTTCTGTCAGTTACCATATCCCAAGAATAAAGGGATGTTCTTACAGCTGAGTGGAATAGACTATTTTTCTCAGCTTTGTTTTAGTATCTGAATTGCAAGAAGCTAGTCCACCCATCATTGAAACATATCTGTCTCTTGACTTCTGTTTTTCTCTCTCCATATCATTAATTGATGCCTTTTCTTGTATAGCCTTTCAATACTGCAGTGCTGTGGGACGTAGTGCAGGTCCTACATCATGGTTCCCAGTATCCTCACTCCGATGTTGATCTCATTCAGTTTCCAACTTCAAGTCTTGGCAGGATGCTGAGACCAGCATCTCTAAATCTGTTACAGATCTCTCTCCAGGTTTAGGTTCGAATTACACATTAAAGTCTTAACTCTGGTACCTCCAAGGTCTTGCAAAATCCATCTTTCTGCTTTCAGTCAAGACCAACACCCCCTTTCCAGTAGTTAAGCAACTTTTTGGTTCTTCTTTTTTTCTTTTATTCTAGGTGCAATCAGCAAATCCTACCAAAGGTGACCAGGAAAAGTATCTGGACTTCACCTTGTTCTCACCATCTCCATCAATACTGTCCTGCTTCCAATTGCCATCATCTCTAAAGATTGTGCCAAAACACTCCTAATTGGCTTTCTTGTTGCCAATGCTCCTAACTTTAATTTGTTTTTAACCAAGCAACTTGGTTGTCATTGTCATTAAATAATTTAGGGCTGAATCTAACAGCACACTCCTGTGATCCCAGCCCTCAAGAGAATGAGGCAAAAAGATCAAGAGTTCAAGATTAGCTGGGTTACCTTTCTCAATAAATCACTAAGAATTAAATAAATGTAAATAGTTTGGATTGTTATGTTATTGTACTAAGTTCTAAAATTCTTTCAAAATTTAAAAAACAAAAATCCCACAGAGGTTTCTCATACCAGTGAGACCAAATGTCAAATATCTCCAATAATCTCCAGGATTTGAAAGGTCAAGTATGATATAACTATTCCAGTGTGTTCAGAAGGTTTGAGAGTCCTTTCTTGAGGCTCACCTCAAGAGGCTTTCCATAGCCTGTTGCTGCTTCCTGGAAGTTGAAATATACCTCTCCAACCATGCAGTCTCTACTCAACCACATCCACCTAATAGAAAATAAGCCACCTCTTGGTCATTGGGCTTTCTGGTTTTTCTCACTTTGTTTTTCTTTCTGTGATAGTTTTACTGAGATAGAACTCAAGTTGTTCTCTCTTGTGTTAACTCAGGACTGGAGCTGTAGCTCAGTTGGTAGATTGCTGGCCTAGCATGCAAAAGCCCTAAATTTGGTACACAGCATCTCATAAATGGAGTGTGGTAGTGCATGTCTATAATCCCAGCACTCAGATAGGTGGAGGCAGAAAGATCAGAAGTTCAAGGCTGTCCTCAGCTACATGTAAAGTCTAAGACCAGTCTGGGATAAAAGAGACTCTGCTGCTGCTGCTGCTGCTGCTGTTGATGATGATGATGATGATGATGATGATGATGATGATGATGATGATGATGAACATATTAGCTTGACTTTCCCAACAGAATCCTAGCACCTAGAATCAGGATAAGGAAACTTAGGTGAGTGGGAAGAAATAGACAAGGGCCAAAATTCTTGGCATGCCCTTGAGAATAAAAACACACAGTTGAATATCCACACAGAGTGAAATATATCACACCACTATAGTCACTTTCATAGTTATATAAAAAGTGGCCCCAGTCCTGAATACATTTCTGACCCTTGGGAATAGATTACTCAGATACTGAACAGTAGCAAAAAGACACATTTAGTGCATCCTTCATGACTAAGTTAAAGACAGGAAAGATTTGCCTGAAACTCCAATAAATAGCTCATGTTCAAAATATCTAATCAAAAACAATTGTCACTCCAAAATAGAATGAGCTCTGCTGTTTTCCTCGGTGAAGCTATTGACTTTGTCATCCTCCCACTTGGTCAAGAAACTGGAGTCATGGAATTCAGGCTCTCTTCTCTCCTGGGCCTCTTGCCAAGCTCCCGGATCATGCATGTTGGACTCTTCATGGCTTATGTGACCTGGTCTCCCAGCTCACCACCATCTCCCACCTATTCTCTTGATGTCACTTTCCTAGCTGCTCTTTGGGGCTCTTTTGCTTCTTGGTTGTTTGTTTCTACAGCTGTTTTTTATTGTTTCTGCTTTTTCTTGGCTCTGGTCTTTATTCTATCAACAAAATGTTATCTCCTGCCTATTTCCTCCAAAGAGGAAAAAGACCTTGACTCTTCTGACATTTTTGTTGTTTTGTTTTTTTGTTTTTCTACTTCTTCCATCACAGCCAACCAAAGAACTGTAATGATTAGATTTGTAAATCTATCTCCTGTCTCAAATCTCCCAGTCTTGATATAGTCAGACAATTGCAGTCTTATAGATTAGTAGTGTGTCCTGATCAACGCTTTAGAGACAGATGTGATAGCTGAAGTCACATTGATCATCTTGTGTTTCTGAAGTAATTTGTATAAAAGAAAGTAAACAAAAAGAATGATTTCAAGAACACTGATTAAGTTGACTCTGTATGAGCCCAGCATTTGCCTTGCTTTGCACTAGAGAAAATTAACTTTACTTTGTTTAAACCACTGTCCACCTGTCATTACAGACTAATACAAGGCCTAGCCATTTTATTCAATAAATAAGATGTTTTATATAGTCTATAACGCAGAACAACAGAATTCCAGTGTGGTTCATTGGAAGCTGTAATAAGCATTGGTCATACAGCAAAACCATAAAATTGTCTTGTCACAGACTGAAACTGCCATCATCCCTGTCAAGTTCACCTAACTGACTCTAACGCTGAAGTCTATTCAAGGAAGCACAGAAAATGGTTTGGGATTGTAATGGAAAGAAAGAGACAGAACTTTGATGAACTGAAAAGTGAAATCCTGTCTCGGGCTATGACGCTGCAAGTGAGTATTGAGTCTGTCAGACTGAAGGCAGCTAGAGCAATACCACACCATTCAACTGGAGTGTTCACAAGAGCAGAAAATAAACCACTGCAAATATAATACGCTGCATTTTAAACAGTGTACACTGACAGAGGTTGTTCTCATTTAGAGGATTCACTTAATGCAACAATTAAATATTCAATACCATGTATATCAACAATTTAAAAACAAAACCTCAGGTCTGGGATAGAGCTCTGGGGCAGAGCTGTGGCTAGCATGCATGAGATCGATTCTATCCCCAGCAAAAAGTAAAAACAAAAGCAAAACCTTGCTAAGCCCAGTTTTAAGGGGCTACCTTACAGCAAGGAAAACGCAGGTCCTTGAATTTGAGAGCATGATAATTTGGTTGATATAATCAACCACAAGATTATTCTTAAAGTCGAAGGGTCAAAGTGATGAGGTTCAATGATCTGACAGAATCACACAGCAGCTTATTACAAAACTCCAGGTCTCCTAAATCCTTTAAATTCATGCTTCTGGTTTAGCAGGGCAGGAAGACAGTACCTTCTAGCTGACTATTATGATCCTGGTCTTATTTCTAGTAAGTGACTAATTCTTCCCTGCACTTTGATTTGGAATTGGTTGGAAGAACTCTAAAATATCACCAAGTCTCCTTGATTCGAACTCTGAATGAAAAGAAAATGAGTTATTGGCCAACATGATGCTCACTTCTCCAACCTTATCACCATGAAGACTGGGGAAGGAGAACCTCAAGGTCAAGGTCATCTATTTACACAGAAAGCTTCAGGCCAGCCTGGGCTGCATGAGACCCTGGCACAAAGACAGAATGGGGGGAGGCAAAGGAAGAGGAAAGGGAGAGCCTATAAATTTAACTTTGTTGAATCATAGTTTAGGTAAAAAATAAATTGGAACCCATCTTTCTTATCTGTAGCAGCTTAGGATCAGCTGCGTCATAGCAAAAAAAACTAAGATTTTATGTCTGTGATATATAGAAATTCATTAACATACTTAGCAGCATGGCCAAGGTGCCACCAAGCTACCAAGGGAGCCTTTATTCATCCATTCTATCTATCTATCTATCTATCTATCAATCATCTATCTATCTATCTATCTATCTATCTATCTATCTATCTATCATCTATCCACCTATCTATTGTCTATCTAACTATCATCTATCTATTTATCTCTATCATCTATTTGTCTATCCTTCCATTTGTCTGTCTTCCTTCCATTATCTATTTATTTACAAACAGGTTCTCCTTTTGTAGCATGGTTCATCCCTAACTGAAGACCCTCCTGCCTCCTGACTGATGGAATTAAAAGCACACGCCACTGTTCTTTGCTTTAGTATTTCTTGGTCCTTACTTCTGCCACTCTTGATGCATAGTCTCTGATCTGATGTTCACCAAATGGCTTCCTGAGTACCAGGCATCTTATCACATAGTAAATATAGTAAAGGGGGTAGAAAAAAAATGCTCCTTTCAGGAGAACTAATTCTCTTTAGACTCCTATCCACAAGCCTCATGCATAATATTTTCACTTCTCGTTGGTCAGAATTTAAGACAATATCACATTTAGTTTAGGAGGTTGGTAAATGATGGTGTCTCAGCTAGGCACATAGCCACTCAGTAACATTAGATTCAGAAATAGATATTAGGAGATAGATGCTCGATACCCTGGAATCGCTGCCACAACTGCGGTGAATAGCAGCAGGCATATGCTGACCAGTGACAAGTCTCTTCTTATTGTTCAACCTTGGATATAAGTACACCAAAACACAAAAAGTAAACTTAACATGTAATATTAATAATTGCATTATATTTTAATAATTATCATTTATATTAAGTAGTATGTTTATGCTATGCACACAACATTTTAAACAGTATTAAATTTATTAACAATGCATCAGACTGCTAATTTTTCATATGTTTTGTCACATGTATGTGCACAGCAAAGGATCATGTGTGGAGGTCGGAGGACAGCTTGGAGGAGTTACTCTTTCCTTCTGCTATGTGGGCCCCAGAGACTGCATTTAATTGTGAGGCTTAAACACAAGTTCTTTATCCATTGAGATCTCACTGCTCCTAAATGTTTAGATTACCTATTAAAGACTTGTGTGTCGTATTTGAGTATGTAAGCATGTGTGTGTGTGTGTGTGTGTGTGTGTGAGAGAGAGAGAGAGAGAGAGAGAGAGAGAGAGAGAGAGAGAGAGAGAGAATATATGTGTAAGTGTATGTGTGTATATGAGTGAATATCCATATGATATGAGTTGTGTGAATATATGTAGTGTGTAGGTGTGTAAGACTATGTGAGTGTATGTGAGTGTATGAGAGTATGTGTGTGCATACATGTGTGTCAGTATGTACAAGTATATATGTCTGAGTGTGTGTGTGTGTGTGTGTGTGTGTGTGTGTGTGTGTGTGAATGTGTGCATACACATTACTGTGTATTAATGCAGGCACTCACAAGTGGAGATCAGAAGACAATCTCAGATTTTGTCCCTCACTTTCTACCTTATATGAGACAGGTCTCACATTGATTTGTGGGAATTCTCCTTTCTCCATCTTTCATATATGTTTTAGGAATGTAGGCATCCCACTTTTAGATGGGGCATGGGGATTTGAGCTCAAGTTTTCAGGCTTGCACAGAAGGTACTTTTACCGACTGAGTCATCTTCCTAGACCTTGTTTGTCTTGGTATGTTTCTACAAGGTTTCCCAAAAAACAAGAAGAAGAAGGAGGAGGAGGAGGAGGAGGAGGAGGAGGAGGAGGAGGAGGAGGAGGAGGAGGAGGAGGAGAAGAAGAAGAAGAAGAAGAAGAAGAAGAAGAAGAAGAAGAAGAAGAAGAAGAAGAAGAAGAAGAAGAAGAAGAAGAAGGGCTGCCTTGACAAATTGTGATTACTTAACACAAAAGACTGGTTTTGACAGTGTCTTAGTCACACCTCTGATATTCTGAATCATCACATCCAACAAAATAAAACTTTAAGAATGTGCACAATGACAAAGTGTACAAAAGGGACAGCAGCAAGGCACCTGCTCATGAAAGCGACCCTGGCAGTATCGTGTCAATCATCAGGGCTGTTTGACTTTGTGATTAGATAAAACTGTATAAATTGTTTTGATAGACCTGATCAAAATTTGCAGAATTTTGTTAAATAAATGTGATTTCCTTAATCTTGGGTGGGAAAAAACAATTTATTAAGTGGAAATGAAAACGCTCCTTATTAAAATGTGAGTATTTTGTATGTTCCTGCGTTCCTTACAGCATATGGTCTTGTTGAGGTACAAAGTCCTCAAAAAGTCAGTTGTCCATAAAGAGGGGAGAGGCTGATACTTTACAAGTGATGAGAGATGGTTTTGAATGTACCTCATCCACTGCTCAAGGATAACTGTCTTGGGTCTGCTGATCTTGGCTACCTGCCCTGTTCATTCTAATCAGTTAATGGCTTGGCTTTCTTGCTTGTGTTTTCTGTCTTTCCTTCCACCTCATCATATACATGGAGCTTCTCAAAGTTTCCTGTGCATGCACATCTGGCGCTCTTCCTAAAATGCAGATTCTAATTCAATAATGCTGAGGTGGGGTCTAAGACGCCCCTGCCCTGACAGACTGTCCGGCAATGGCCATGTTTCTGGGATCACAGGACATTGAGAATGATAGAGCGAGTACTGAAATATCACAGGACACTGAAAACGAAAGAGCGAGCACTGAGATGAAGGACAGCAGAGGGCCAAGGGTCCCTAAAGTCAAGCCTCCAGTGTAGCTTCAAGCCAGGACTCAAGAGTGCATTTCTGAGGATTTCCCAGATAATGCTGTTGGTGCTGGTCTCCCAGATGAGCAAGGAGAGCAAAGACAGCACACAAGGCGGTTCCACACCTGTTGTAGGAGAGCAGCCACGTGGGGAGTGTCTCACGGACTTATCTTCTAAGGGGAACTCTGAGCTGTGTAACCATTAGCTAGTCTGGAATCCCTCACATGCTATACGTATTATGGGAGGAAAAGTCAAAAAAAGAAAATCCTTTCATTTCCACGAAGGATTTTCTTTTGCATTGGAGTCTTGGGGAGCAAACCCAGCTGCCCATCCATGTGAAACAGCCATTTGCCCCTGAATCACACCCCTCTTTTCTTTCCCATTTGGACTGCAGCTTCTCTGACTTTTCTGAGCTTCAACAGGGAGAAGGTGACTCCATGTGAATTTTAGGTATGAATTCCAGGTAAAACTTTAGTAGCTTAAGTGTAGCCTTGAAATTTAATTTTGGAATTCATAGTGTCATGTTATGTGGTTTAAGTTCCTAAATATCAGAAATAAAATTCCTCAGTTCCAGGTATTGGCTGCTGTACATTGACAACTGAAGACAATTTTCAAATACTATATTCATATTCTCAGCCCCATGTTGACCAAAGAAAGGACATGCTTGCTCTTGCTTCCCCCACCCCTGAAGTCAGTGAATGACTTGTAACTGTAGATTGTTTATCAAAAGGTACCTTATTCCCATTCATTAATAACTGAAGTAATGCAGATTTTTAAACAATTTATCTTTACACAACATAGATTAGGAATACATCAGAAACACAAGGGGCATGTCAGAGGGTTTTCATACTGATTCTCAGACACACATACACGTATATATTTAATGGCTATTGTTGTTGGTTTTGAAGTAATATAGCATAGCTTTTATCTTTTATGCAGATAATATCTATTTCAGAAGGTGTTTATATATATTATATGTTCACTTATTCGATTAGCCCCTACACACTGTGTGAGTCTATCCATTCCTAGAAAGCTTTCTCCTTCCATACTTTACCACTCCTCCCTAAGTAGAAAGACAAACGCGGCGTCTGGTGGTATACAGTGTTCCCATAGACTCATCAGAGGAGCAGATGACAGGCTGGGTCATTACCCCCACTATGGACTGCTCCACGACTGTCATCTCATTTAAGTTTCCAAATGCCACTTTGACTGGTAAACTACAAAAGGGAAAATAAAACTCCTCGCACCTAAAACACTTGCTTCGATCTTTTTTCAAATGACATTTCTACAAGGAAATGCATACATGGGCTTCAAGTTTTGTGCAATACTTTTTAAACATTGGGAATTAAAATGCAGTATGTTAGGGCGTGTTAGAGGAAGCTTGCTCAAGGAAATGCGTCATCTGATCTCTCCGGATCCTACCATGGGATTGTTTCCTCATGAAATATTTGAAGCCTAAATCAAAAAGAGAAAAACGGGATTGTATGACCCTCATATATGTTGAAATATAGAAAACATTTCAAACTACTAATTTATTAAATCAACAAGTAACTCAAAATTTGTATGAAATACAGTACTTTATTAACAAACTAAATTTGCAGTCTGGTAGGGTTTCAGAGATTTAATTCATCATACAATTAATATTTAAATTTTGATGCAAAAAGAGAATTACACAGAGTTGCCTAAATAAATCCAACAATAAATATAATTCCTCTGAGATAAGTTTTAATAATGCCTTGAAAACATTTGAAATAGCTAAAACTGCTTAATGTAGATTAATTTCCCACACTTTCTAATATCTCCTCCGATACTTCAGGGAAACTTCTCTTGATAAATGAGAAATACACCCCTGGATATCAATTGTACTTTTTAATTTAGACATAAATTTTCTCATCTATAATTTAGTAAGTATAAGAGCAAGATGAAGACAAACAACACATATAAACTATTGTTAAGCTAATACTTGTAACTGCTCATAGAATATTCAGTAACTATATTGAAGAATATAACTTACTGCAGCATTTAATGAATTTCCAAATTGGTACTATTAGATCCTAAAATGTTGAAATCTACATTGTCAGAATCATGTTTGCTTCAAAAAGTAAAAATTACGTCACCATTCCAAGTTATCTTGCAATGACTATAAAAATCATACATTTTGGGAAATTTACAAAATCAAATCTGGCTTATTAAATCCATATTTCATTTTATTCCTGTATCCAATTTCACAATTAAAAAAAAACACCTTTCCTAACTGAGACAATAAGACTAGTTACAAAACCTAAATGAAACAGAAGTCTATTTTGCCAATAGAGAGAAAGTAGTAGATTTAAGAAAGTCAGTTTAGTTTAAATGTAAAGCTTCCATGAGATGTAACTTAACACATAACTGTAGTTTTCCACAAATGACTAATAAAGTATCATTTAAATACATAGTTTCTTTATAAATCAATAAAATAATATCTCATTAAAATGTCATTTATCTACTCATTTTAAAATATTTACGAATTCACAATTCAATAATATTTGGTAGGTGTTGCTTCAATGGATTAAAATTTTTAATGCATTTCTACCCAAAATTATTTCTAGTCTTCCAGCTTTTCTTTGAGTAATTACCAAGGTAGACTGAGTATTAAGTTCCAGTATGGCCGCTAACTCAGTATTGACACATGGTAAGTGCTAAACCCTATACCAGTTACAGCTTGATGCCTTTAAGGCTGATTGGAAAAAGGCTTGAAGATAAAGTTGAAAGCCCCTGAAATAGTGGATCAGCATCAAGTTAAGTAGCTATTATTCTTCCCACAGTACTTATATATAAATTTGTAAATGTAAAAGTAATACCACATTTAGTTGGACAAACAAAATATATCTGTGAGCCTAAGCCAGCCTATGGAGATCAAGATTCCAGTGTTTTGATGGAATCCTTAACCAATCTCTACAGTTCAAGGCACTGAGAGCACAATGTTCTGACCCATGTCATTCCAACAGAAGCTCCAGGAGCCTGATGATAACACAGGGTAGAGATCTGAGGACTAAGCTTTGTAGGCTCCTGAGTGAAGAGGTGCTCCTCAGGGGAATGGAAAGTGTAGCAAGAATCAAACTTGTTTAGACACACGAAAGGATACACCTACAAATACTTAGAAATCCATCTGAAGCTACTCAGGGAGAAAGAAAACAATATCTTGCCACAAAAGAAAATATTTTAGAAGCGGAATTCTCCCCACGACTTTGAAGAAAATATTTAATTTGTATATACACAATGCAGATTCATGAGCTTCCACAATACCCAAATCCACCATGGCGTCTCGCATAGCGTGCAAAAGAGCTTAAGTTTCAAACATCACCAGTTTCAGTGGCAGACACAGTCCAGTCCTGAGAGGGCAATGTATACATGCACAGAAAGAAAAGGAGCAATGACAATTTCCTGTCTAGACGACTTGGAAGTTCCGGAGACAAGGAGAATCTGGAGAGCTGTGATTGATAACGCATCCTTCTCTATAAACGACTTCACCTTCAATAAGCAAAGGCCTTCTACGCCAGTGACGCTTCTGTATTCATTTGCAGATGTCGCTCTCTTAACCAGAATGATTATTTCTTCACACATGTCTTTGCTAATGTCCTAAATTTCGGTTCCAATTGATCTAAAAACTCCAGCCCTTCTTCCTCCTGCCGATCGCTGCAACAGCCTACAGAGCCAGCCATGGAGCCTTTGCCTTCGTAGTTATACGAACGAACGTAGTCTTCACAATGCTTGTGTTCCTCATCTTGTCCACACAGATACACCTTCTGTGTGGAGAAAGAGCACAATTTATTATGTCTTTTAAAAGACACCTAAACAGACTAGCATAAAAATGATTCTTGGATTTACCTTTTACTGTTTAATTTTTAATCAGAGTGTGTCCTCTAATGGATTCCTACATATAAAAAATGCACATGATTGGTCTATATTATATTCATTTTTTAATTATAGCAAATAAATAAATGGTCAGAGTGAACACATTTATAAGAACTAAAGCTATGCATATATCACAGAAATAACTTATAACTTCCCATTTGAATGAAGGTGTATTTAGTTGAAATTTACCTCAATGGCTTCTTCATGTATGTGGAGAAAACCAATGTACTCTGGGGTTCTTCCATTTATACTGTTATATAGTTGTAAGGGTCTAATACATTAATGTTATCTATAACATGTGTAACATATACAACATGTTATGTAGCTATAATTATCTGACACACTAATTTGGCTTACATTAGCCTGAGTAATCTGAAACAAACAAGGAAAAAACTCAGATT
This sequence comes from Peromyscus melanophrys, assembly GCA_902168415.1. Classification (NCBI taxonomy): domain Eukaryota; kingdom Metazoa; phylum Chordata; class Mammalia; order Rodentia; family Cricetidae; genus Peromyscus; species Peromyscus melanophrys. The sequence goes on along the minus strand of CABHPR010137494.1, from coordinate 17,962 downwards.
CCTGAGATAGGACCTAAGATCAAAGTTCACTAACATATCTGGTTGGTTTAGGTAGGCAAGATTTTGTAATCACCTGCAGCATTCCAGCACACTGGCAAAATGCCAGCAATTTATGATCTGTTCATTATACTATAGCCAATTTTTCACAGATTTTTTTTCTGATAATATTTAGTGAAGAAGACATCAGTCTTTCAATATCCCAAAGACATCCACACAAACTAGTCCTAAAGGCTCATAAATCGTATTTTTTTAAATTGAACTTTGAATGAGTATTTTGCTCTGAGTTTGCTCCTGACATCAGTGTCTATGCTGGTGCAGGAGATGCAAAGGTGTGTTTCGGGTATATGAGGGGTACTTTAGGATATCCTGGTTTATAAACCATGTTGAGATTTCATGTAGTGGGCACCTGAAGACCTGAGGACTTACTTCACCGAGCCGGGGTTGAGTGAAACTTTGCCAGTCGGTGTACGCGTATCGGCCAGTGTCTGCTCCTCCCAGCACAGCTCCCTTGCTGGACTCCAAGGTGTGGTGGCCACCTCCTTTGTTGGACTCCAAAGTGTAGCCTCCTTTGACCATCTCAAAACTTTGCTGTGTTTTGATTCCTTGGCCACCAAGAGTCCCAACAGATGCGCTTGTGTCACAGATGTTGGATGTCTGTGTGGGGAGTCTAATATTTGCCTCCTAAATATAGAGTTAGAAAATGAATCAATGGCATTGAAACCAACTCTTCCCTGCCATGGATAAGTCACATGCTATCTATGTCCCTCACATGTAAAATCAGGATAATGTTAAGAACTGTATCATGGGCATACTGGGTCAAACTCTGCCCGCCCCCAAGAATTCACACACTGAGGTCCTCACTCCAGGATCACTGCAGAGTCAATCACATTAAGTTTCAAGGAAGCCATACCAGATTCGGTGAGTATCTGATCTAATATAACCAGTGCTCTTACTAAAAGGGAAATTTGGATTATATGACACAGGAGATAAGACCATGAAAAATCGCTTCTGTGGCTACAAGACAAGGGACAAGAAGTGAATAGAGCTCAGGACATCCGTCCACAGGGCCTTTAGAGGACACATGGTCCTGTCAATATCTTACCTCTGATTTCTACTTTTTATTGTTTGAGTCACTCAGTGTGACTCAAATACATAAGCCAATATAAGTGGACATTGAAAGACAACATGCAGGGCACTTCAGTTTCTGCTTGGTGCAGTAAGGGTCAGTAAGTATTACATTTTGCTATTACTGTGGAGTGATCAATTATGTTCACTAGATCACCATGGGATTCAGTGGGATTTTAATTATAACTTACCGTCACTTCCTCTCCCGGTCCTTCAGTATTTGATACAATTAAATTTTGCTGGGCTACATCATCTGGGAAACATTTCTTTACTGTTCTCTTAGTAGTAGTCACACAGAAACATGTAAACAGAATACCTAAAGAATGAGAAAGCAAAGCAAAATAATACTGTTTTGCATTCTGGTAGATATTAAAATAATTTGACAAAACAAAAAATTTTAAAAATGAAATAATTTGAAAATAGGATTTTTAAAACCATCTGTACAATTTTTCAGAAATCTTCACTGTCTCATAAGTAACTTCTAAAGGATTAAACATGATCTCTGAAACTTACCTAAACAGTTTTAATCTGCTGTTATTGCTGTTTCATCCATGACTCAGAACCCCACTTACAGATGAGGAACAAGTTTCTTAAAGGGCACATGTGCACACAATTGTATTTATGCTGACAATTACACATGTCATCAATATAAAGAACTGCTGTACATCTTTCTAGACTACCATAGCTGAGATAAACTGTCCCCAGTGGTCCATGTGTTAATGTCCTGGTCCCTACCTCAGAGTGTCATTGAGAGGCAGTGGAATCTTCAAAGGGTGGGCCTTAATGAGAGGAAGTTGCATCACTGGGGACATGCCTTTAAAGGGAAGAGTGGAACCCTAACCTCTTCTTGTTCTCTTTTTGGTTTCTAGCTGCCATTAAGATAAGTAGCTTTACTTGGTGTGTGCTGCTGGTCACAGGCACAACACAAGAGAGCCTGTTGGTCATAGGCCAAGAGCTCTGAAATTGAAGTAAAGCAAACCTCTTCTCTGTGTCAGTTGTTTTCTCCAGGATTTTTGTTACAATGATGGAAAATTAACACATAAGTACTACATAACACTTGACTTAATACACTTTGGATCATAATACTTACACAGTAGCAATGCAGAGCCTAGGACCATGGAGAGAATGGCCCATTTCCCAAGGACTACATTTGGTTTAGCATCCCTCTCCTCCCTAACACTCATTCTACATTCTTCTGGAACTGTACAGTCACACACTCTCACTGATAGCATATGTTTTGCAGAGAAACCATGTCTGTCTTGAATTTGGATTGGCACAGAATAGAAGTTATAATTGAGATTGTGTCGTTGACGAAGAATGGCACGTTTACCTAAAGGGAAAAGGATAGATAGAGTGTATATTAATATGACATTCCAACAGCAACATTATTCCTACTTTGTGTGCCTTCAAGGAATTAATCTGCAATCAAAACTCTAATGATTCATTTTTCTTTCATAAAAATGATTTTGATGCTTCAGAAAACTAAGAAAAGGGTTGACATCACTTTACATTAAAAATAGACTGATCTCCAGGCTGGGAGTGGTGGCACACGCCCTTAATCCTAGCACTCAGGAGGCAGAGGCAGGTGAATCTCTGAGTTCAAGGCTAACATGGTCTACACAGTTAGTTCCAGGAGAACCAGGGCTGTGTAGAGAGCCACAGTCTCAAAAAAATTTAAAAAAAGAAAGGATGAAAATAGACTGATCTATATTTAAAATGTTATTCAGATGATTAAAACTGATTTTTAAATTTTCTTAAAAGATATTCAGAACAAAAGTCTAAGTGTAACATACATAATATAGATAGATGATAATTGATACATAGACACATGCATATATAGGTAGATAATTGTTCATTTATAGGCATTAGGTAGATAACTGATTAACAAATAGATGATAGATATATAGATAAATGATAGATATATGGTAGATAGATATATGATAGATGACAGAAGATAGATATTAAAGACATTATTTTTTCCAAGATCAATAACTTCCTACAGTATGTATGTATTTATTATGACTAACAAAGGTGGAAGCAAAGGCTTTCAGCAATCATGAACCAGGCTTGCTCACACAATTTAGAATAAGCACTTACCATCCTGTGGTTCTAGAGTCCAATGTTTGCTGGCAGAATTATCCAGAAAGAACTGAAAAGGTGGACCATTATCAGGCCCATCTAGATCGACAGGTTCCAAAACAGCATAATCCTTCTCCTGCTGACAAATGGTCAGGTCTTTGTCAATCTGTGGTGGGTGGTCATTAAAATCTTCCAGAAGAACTACCAGTGTTCCTGTGCAAGATCGGCCAACTAGGACAAATAAAACCTAAGTCACTCCCCTAGCAGAGCAAACTGAGATCCACTCAAGTCTGTATTTACAAACATTTATCATTTAATGTTTTTTTTCCCCATAAGAGTCTCAGCTTGAAGTATCCTGATAAAAACAGAATGAGAGATGCTTGACATTACTTGGAAGTTTGTTAGTCAAAACTAGAGTTGAAAATAAACTCTTAGAAGATTTTCCAAGACACCAAAGGCTGATTTTTCCGTTCCTGGAAATGGCAGAACATCATGAAGAGACAGCACCATACATTTATCTAGTTCAACCACTTACTTTAAATTATCTGTTTATAAGTGTCAGTGAGTGGGGATTATCAGTCACAGAGCTAATAAGTACGAGGGGCAGATAAAATATAAATTCTTAGCATTTCTAGAAAGAGCCTCTGAAAAGTTGGCAGTTCTCAATACTGTGTTTTCCATATCTGCAAGCTCACTATATTACAAATCAGCCCCTGAATGAATAGAGTTCTTTATTATTAGAAAGAGTTCACATTGTTTCTTCTCAAGTTGTGGTATGCCCATTAGCTCCCAACACTGTGTGTGTTACTTTTGGAATCAAATAAAATACTTACTACTTTGATATGATAGCCACTCAATAATAGCTTTAAGACCTTTTTAAGAAGCTAAAAAAAAGGGAAGGTATTTTATAAAGTTTGAGCTCAATTGTTCCAAGTACACTTCAAAGTTGCAAAGTCCTCAGTAGTGAATTTCACAATCTAGACCTGGAGGTTTATGAGCCTCTAAGTCCATAGAGGAATAGCAAATCTAGACATTTGCATTATTTGGGACTCATTGGGAAAAAGTACTTGTCACTCTTTCAGAGGACCATAGTTTATACCACAGCATATATGTCAGGTCACATGGACAAGCAGGTCATTCTTCAGTGACAGGGTTCTAATGGGGAGGACCAGAGGATGAGAAGGTAATGAAGATAGGAAACCTGGAATCAGGAGTTGTTACAGAAGCTGTTTTATGCTAAGCAAGTTTACTAAGAAGTACAGTGTCGAGCCAGGTGGTGGTGGTGGTGGTGGCGGCGGTGGCGGCGGCGGCGGCAGCGGCGGCACACGCCCTTAATCCCAGCACTCGGGAGGCAGAGGCAGGTGAATCTCTGTGGGTTCGAGGCCAGCCTGGGCTACAGAGTGAGTTCCAAGAAAGGTGCAAAGCTATACAGAGAAACTCTGTCTCGAAAAAAAAAAAAAAAAAGAAGAAGAAGTACAGTGTCTTATATACAGTTTTAGGGGGAAAACTGGACAAATTTAGCAGAAATCTCATAAAGCAATGTTGCACAAGGCAAGCATAGAATATCTCACAAATGTCAGAGAGCAAGCACTCAGAGGCCTTGGGACTGGTGACTCAGTCTCTTCAGGGTGAAAAACCAAGTTTTCAGGAACTGAGAACTTAACTCCTTTGACACCCTGGTTCCAGCCCTAGCCTCCATTTGCCAAGTCTGTCCCTGGGCAAGAACACAGATCTAGGTTCCCTTTGTCTTTTCTTCAGGGTCTCTGAGAAAGCCTTGGATCAGCATGGCTCTCAACAGTCAGACCTCTCACAACTGCCTGTAACTCTAGTCCCAGGGAATTAAATGCCTTCTTCTAGCTTTCTAAAGACAGTGCATGCATATGCACAAACACATACATAAATTTTCAAAATCTGCATCAAACATAATGTACCAAATTCTTATCTTGATACTTGATAAAGGATAAGTTTATCAATGAAAAAAATGAGCTCATAACCAATCTAGACAAAAAGGAATACAAATGAGAAAGAGAAAAGGCACATTTTCAGAGTAACAATGCAGCATATGTGATAATTAGAATATTAATTCCAGTGTATACAAATGTTTAAATTGCAGCACTAAGACTCAAACATGGTCTAATGGGAACAATCAAAAAGTTGTCATTGCTATTCATTTGAATAACTTAGGAACATGAGTTTGGGGGCCAGGCTTGGAGGGAGCACTGGTGTTCTCATGTTCTAGAAGGAAGGAGTGTAAGACATGTCTTCTAGACTGACAGCAGAGAAATTAGCCTGACAGGCAAGAATGAGGCACACGAGAAATACAAGGAACGAACTGGATTCTGAAAAATCATTAGGACTTTCTAAATTGTCATCTAGAAATACCTTTGAGCATCAAAATTTTCATTATATATTACTCATGCATACATATATAGAGACTAAAACTCAAATAAACAATGTTCTTCATATTGCCATATGATTTTCTCATTAAAGTTTGTAGCATCCTCATCTTTTCTAGAGCACATCTAAGTTATGTATGACTCTGGGACATTGTTTGCTTGAGCTTTGCTCTTTTATGCTAACCCCATCATATCTACACTGTTATCTTTTAACATGAAACAACAAAGTTAGTTTCTTATATTTTTCTCTCTGTAATTTCCCCCTCTCTAGATTATAACTTCATTCTTCTTTCATCTAGTGCCAGCATTTCTATAATCTTTCCCTCTTTGTGCTACAATACGAACACTTCTGAACTCTCCATGCATAAAGACATCTGAACATTCCCTACTGGTAAAATTTTCATGCCATAGACTTTCTTCTGAGAATACAAAGCAGTCAAACTTTCATTATTAGTAAGACCAAATCCTCATCACATGACCCCTAGTTTCCATGGTCTTGTGCTTAGAATTTAATATACAATCAACATCTAAAAGTAATTAGTAGAGAGAGAGCCCTGTTTCCCATCATAATTCTATGTGTAAGCCATTTAGATTTCATATTTACTTATAGAAATGGCAAACATTTTAAAGAAAGAATAACAAATCACCCAGAATTATAAAGTATATTATATTAATATGGTTCTCAGCTAATGCTCTCACCATTATTCTGTAGGGTTTTTGAACTTCCAGCAAAATAACTATATAATAAGAATGTATGTTTGAGTTGTGGAGCAAAAGGAAAGAAAATATGCAGATAGATTACTCAGTAACGGCATTCACATTTAGAGGCAGTTCAGTTATTGAAACCTAGATATCTTTATCTGGGAAGAGGGTTCTTTAATGCTGCTGGTCCCTGAAGAGGATGTGGTATTTTTATCCAAAGGCAGGACAACTGAGAGGTGAGAAAAGCCGTGACTGGGGAGAGTGTGCATGAGTCAGCTTGCCCCGTCTGCATAAACAGCGAGCAGCTGGCATCTTAATGACTTAACCTTTTGTCTTTCTTTCAGTAGATATAACTCTTGCTTTAAAACCATAGCAAAAGGGCCAGAGAGATGGCTCAGTGGTGAAGAGCATGTACTGCTCTTCCAGAGGATCTGAGTTCAAAGCATAACATTCTTATCAGGTGGCTCACAGCCACCTGTAACTCCAGCTCTTTGGGGAGCCAACACCTATAGCTTCTTTGGTCACCTGCACTCACACGCACATATCTACACACACACACACACACACACACACACACACACACACACACAATTTAGTATAAAAAATTGTAAAAACATTATAGCCAAAATAAGGACATAATACCTGGGGAATCATTGTATGTTATTAACTTAAGCAAATTCAAGACATGTGTAGAAATAGCCTATGTTACTGTCTGGAAGTATGTTTTACACACTCAGCTTGTGTATCTAAAAACAGCAGAGACCTTCTTGGGTTAATCAGAGAGGCAAAAGAATTAGCTCTGTCTGAAAAGCCCAAGATCATTTTCATTCTCCTTTGTCTTACATGGGGAAGTACATAATCAAAGTGTAACTTTTGTTTAACTTTTCTTTCCTTATTTCTGTGATAATAGATTTATATAATGCGTGGCATAATAGTACTTGTGTATACTAACAAACACCATGAACACATTTTGTATGCAAATACTTATTTAACCTATCTAACGTGGTTCCAGTAGGGGTTCATTTTAAGAGCGTCAAGATCACTACTTGATAGTTGACTGTATTTGAAGAGGCTCTCTATAGAGTAGAGTCTAGAACTGATCTCTTGTTACTGTTGTTTAACTGAAATAGGTTTTTTTTCATACAATATGTTCTGATTGCTATTTCTCCCACAACTCCTCCCAAATCCATACCCTGTCTTCCTCTCTCATTAGAAAAAAATGTGATATAAAAATAATAATAAGATAAGATAAAATATTACAAACCGATATAGGACAAAATAAACAGGGGAAAAAAGAGCCAAAGAAAAAGCACAAGAAACGCATATAGACTCAGAAACACACACATTTGCACACACAAAAATCCCATAAAAATACAAAACCAGAAACTAGGTATATAATATATAAGCAAAAGACCTGCAAGGTAAATGTCCTGGCTAGTTTTTATGTCAACTTGACACAAGCTAGACTCATCAAGGAGGAGGGAGCTTCAGTTGAGAAAATACTGTAAGATCCTGCTGTAGGCAAGGCTGTAGGGCATTTTCTTAATTAGTGATCAATGGGGAGACTTCAGCCCATTGTAGGTGGTACTATCCCTGGGCTGGTGGTCCTGGGTTCTACAAGAAAGCAGGCTGAGCAAGCCACTCCTCCCTCCAGGTTCCTGGAGGCACAGCAATAATAACCCTAACCAAAAAATATATATATATCTTCAAAAATACCAATTTGTTTTGTGTTGGCCGCCTACTGCTGATCATGGGGACTACCCTTAAGTGTGGTTTATGTTTGGTTGGGAGCTCCACCTCAACCCCTGGCACCCTGGCATCCCTATACCCAAAGAGTCTGGGATGTTTGGAAGGAGTCTGGTGGAAGATCCACCTCAGCTCCCTTCCCCATCTCTTTCCCTAAACCTACCCCTTCAAAGCCGGCCAAAGACAGCTCCTTCCCCAGAAAGGCTCAGGAGGACTCACTCCCACAGGGGATATATTAGCAGCATCCCAGAAAACAGACTGGTGGTTCTTCCAGTCTCATCCCCTTCTCCTCTTTGTGTGGTGGGGAATCACCCGGGAGTGCTTTACCCATTAAACCTGGACTTTTCCTGATTCAGTCTGATTCGGTTTGTTGAGATGGTGGAGAGGCCTAAAACTTATCAGTTTGTATTGCACCATGAGACTCCATTGAAGAAAGTCATTTTTTTCCTATGTGGGTGATTATAGAACTAATCTTGACAGTCACCAACTCCAGCAAAGGTGTGAGCCAACACTGAGTTATTTCTTTCACAGATGTTCAGAATAAATCTACCATGAGCTGGACTCTTTTAGGAGGGTTGAGCCCTTTCAGCATGTTCAAGGCATCATAATCTAAATGAAAGAGGAAGCAACCCGGAGAACCCTCAGCAGAAATGAAAAGCCCAATACTCAAAATTAGACTTTGGTCATTTACTCTCAGATGGCTTTGCTTGAGGGGTGGATAGAGAACTAAATGGGTGAACTGAGTAAAATAGGCAATCACACTGAAAACATTGTCTACAGTGCAGAAACAATGTCCAGTAAACAATGACTGAACTAAAATCTGACCTCTAAAATCTGACCTTGACACAGACAGCTCCTACCCCACACTTTCTTAGACACGCATTCTATACTCACATTTTATTTTTAGAAAATGTCACTCACCTGCATCCATCGCCACTACTGAAATATTATACTGATTGTTCTTCACAAACTTTGACTCTCTGTCTAATATTTTGAGGGTTCTCAAGTCTCCGGTGCTTTCGTTGATTTCAAACCAGTTATCTTCATCTCCTACCTTCTGGTACCTGGGTTTAGAAGGCAAACACCAAATGACCAAAGAGGAGACACACTGACCATGCCTAAATTTGAAATAAGTTCATGCCCCAGTGAAAATGAAGGAGCTTTTAGGAAAGTGCGTTACCTTATGCCTTCAGAACTGCTTGTTTCTGGGTCTGTGGCTTTGTAGCCCAGAAGCTCTTGGCCAGCTGGCAGTCCATCTTTGCTCTGAATGATTTTGACTGGTGGCTGGCACTCGGGGCCTTCATCACTGTCTTTAATTTTCACAGTGACAGTCGTGGTGCACATTGTGGGGGCTTGTCCATTGGCGGCTTTAGTGAACTGGGCTTCATTTAGGACACCGATTTGTAGAACAACTTGGCGATTGACTTCATAGTTCAATGGCTGTTTAATAAATATACATTGATCAGTCAATGTATTGTTATAAAAAAACACTAATGATTCCAAGTTTTAATAGAAAGGAATGCCATTCTTAGTTTTAAAATGTTACTCAAAGTTGGTGCTAACGAAAGGGTCAATTATTAGCTTCTTAAAATAGTTAAAATGGACAGTTTTTGAGATTCAACCACTTTCTTTCTTACCTTTGTTTTGTAAGATCCTATCTTTATTTTTTATTGTGACTTTAAACACTAATAGGAATGTAGCATAATTGTTTCTAACCTAAGGAAGACTCCTGAAACAAGTTAAATTTAAAGGAAAAAAAAAGAGAAGGAAAGAAATACAGAAGACCAGCAAAAGGGAAGAAGAATATACAGTATAATTTTATGAGAATCTTATCAAAAACTAACTTCTCCCCAAAGCTTTTAACTCCCGCTGTGAAATCAAAGAGGAAAGATGTGAGAGGGAGACATGGAAATAGTGATTCAGAGAGCAGCCAGGGAGCGTGCACAGCCGGGGAGCATGCACAGTTGTGGAGTGTGCACAGCCAGGAAGTGTGCACAGCCGGGGAGTGTGCACACTCGGTTCAGTCCACCGAGGCAAGCATCAGGTTCAGCATCTCTTTGCCTTAGTTATCCTCGTCTACAGAGGACTGAAGCTTGTGTCTGATATAAGTTTCTTCTAAGACAGAGTAAAATAGAAAAGTGTCTGTGTCAACCAGTGTAAATCATTTCAACACCACACTGCCCTATTGTGGTATACAGGAAGCATTCACCTTTAATTTCTATATTATACATCAACTTCGTGTATATAATGTCTTTTTTTAATCAAAGTCTCTGTTATCTTCTCTTATCCCCTTTCCCCACCACAAAATTCCTTCTTCTTCCCAAGTCCTCTTCCTGGGCTTAGTTATGGGTGGATGGAGTGGCTGCGTTGCTGAGGAGTGACCCCCCTCCCTGTGTGTCCTTTAATGCCTGTACCTCTGAAAAGGGCTCATAGAAGGTGGTAATTTTTAGACCAATGCTGAAGCATGGGTTTGAATCCCTTAAACACTATCTTTATGATATTACATACCTTGACAACACACAAGACTCCTTCATTTGTATTCGGATCCGTTGTGATTTTGAAGTTCCCATTTTCATTTCCTTGGAGAATCGTGTACACTGCCTTTGAGTGAGGAGTGTTGGGCAAATCTTCATCTTGTACCATCATTCTTAGAATCTCAACGTCGATTCTGTTTTCTTCTACTTCTGTAGTATACTGGGGGGGGGGAGGATGCCTAATTATATATCTGCAGCTTTAACAAAGTGGTTTTTTATTTAAAATTATATTTAAAGAATGTAATATAAAGTAATAGATGCTCATAATTTGGAAAAGAATTTATGTTTCGTGCCTGGCTAACTTCTTTCTTCCTAATTTTCTTTTCAAATCTCTTCCATTCACCATAAGTGACTCATCTCTTGACCTTACATCACTGAGGTGATTTTCTGTCTCTCTGGCCCTCAGATTTATCTCTTCTCTGACCCTATATGACATTTACATTTTGTTTTCCTCTTTAGATATAGCAAACACCAATTAAATTACACTAATATATTAATCACACAATACTTATAGATAATAAGAACATATATGGTGGTTTTTTGCTTCATAGTACTGTGAATTGACCCTGGTGTCTCAAGTATACAAGGCCAGAGCTCTAAACCTGAGCTATGGCTGCAGCTCAGAATTACCAGTTTTCACAATAATCTTGTTTCTACTGACTTTGATTCACAAGCAAACATTTTAAGAAAAAGTTTTTTCTTTTATTTGAGAACTTAAATCATAGACATCACTCTGAAATTAATGATTAATTAATTAAGATATTAAATTAAAATAATAAATTAAAAAATTAATAATAAAAGACTAAAAGGATAAGTCATAATCTGCAAGAGATGTAAGATGAATTCATAGTAAGATGAAAAGGATTGGATCTAGATTTAAATCCTACTTCTCCTGATTTATGGTCTTAATGAATGAGATCTTTGACAGTGAACTGTCCATCACTGTATTAGGTTTCTTATTCTCACTAAAACTCTGGTGTAGATCATGAAAAAATGAAAAGTTGCCCATTAAAAGTCAGAAAAACAACCACTCCTTGGAAATTTCATCATATATTATGCCTCACATAATTTACTAGCCAAGGCACAACACAAGATGAGCTGAGGGTAGGACTTCACTCTGACCCCAGCAGAGGATAAAAGGCCAATCCCTTTCCTTCTTCAGAACTGTCATTACACAGGACACTGGAAAGAAAGCCTCTTCTGCAACATATAAATGAATTATATGGATCCCAAGGACCCCAAAACTGGAGCGACCTTAATAACCAAGAAAACATTGAACACATGACCCACATAAGAGGGGAGGAATTCTTCACTGGGCAAGAGCAAGACCACTTCCTTACATCCAAAGCCTGTAGCACCTTGGCTAGTCTTCTTACACAAACCATGTTTTTCTCACACTACTGTTTTTAAATGATTATTATTTAAAACAAAATGTTCTCAGGGAGCTGCCAAATTCTAGATTTTTTTAATAAGAAGGAACCTAGATAAACAATACACAGGTCCACTCACAGAAGTTTGGGTGAAATACGGTGAGTTGTCGTTCTCATCCTCCAGTGAGATTGTGATTGTTCCTGTGGTGAAGAGACCGAAGGGCTGGCCCCCCATGTCTCGGACTTCCATCACTAGCTTGTAAGTATCACATTTCTGTAAAGAAAGAAAGGAAGGAAGGAAGGAAGGAAGGAAGGAAGGAAGGAAGGAAGGAAGGAAGGAAAGAAAGGAATGTTACTGAAAAACATATCTATTTCCCCTCACAGTTATCATATATACTCCTTGTGCTATGATTATATTACAAATATGCTTTAAAAAATTTAGTATGTCTGTATTCACATAGCTGCATGTCCATCCCTGTATATTATTTAATAAAAACATTATACTTACAAATACAAAACAAGAAATTGAGCAAATAGTACAGCTAATTCCAACTGTCACTTTGCCTGGACTTTGAATCACCTAGGAGACACACCCCTGCACGGGTCTGAAAGGGCATGGCCAGAGATTTGACTGAGGAAGAAGACACCATCCTGTGTGCTAAGGGACAGCACCATCCTTTGTGCTAAGATCCCAGACTTACGTAAGGGGAAATGGAGATAGATAGCTGACTGCAGCATTCAGCTCTCTGTGATTCCTGACTGTGAAGTGTGACCAGCAAGCTCACACCACGCCTTCCTGCCGTGGTGAACTGAAACCTCAGGGCTGAGCACAGATAAAACCTTCCTTCCCTGGGTTACTCTTGCCGAGGATTTTGTCACAACAAAAGAAAAGGAACCAGCTACCCAGATATTTACATGTCAAATTTAAACTTATCCATTCATACTTGACAAAACTGAAACCAAACCAAGATACTCCTTAGCTGAGAAATGAGTAAATAGACTGGTATATTCAGATGATGGAAGAATAGTTTGTACTGTAAAGTAATGAGCTATTGAGTCATGTCAAGAAAAGACATGAGGGAAGTGCAGATTACTGGGAGAAAGCAGCCAGTCTGGAAAGGCTTGGGGAAGTGCAGATTACTGGGAGAAAGCAACCAGTCTGGAAAGGCTTCATATTGTATGGCTCAGACTGTGACATTCAGAGAAAGGTGAAACTATGAAGAATCTCTCTCCCTCTCCTTCCTCCCTGTCTCTATGTATGCATATTTATCAGTGATTCCAGGGGTTCAGGAGAGGGGAGTAGCTATAGACGATAGACCTGTAGCAGTGGACCTGTGCAGCATGGGAAACGGAAGCAAATGGGAATCCATTGACTCTCTGCTCTATTTACCAGCAACCCTAAAACTGCTTTAATAAAACACTTTATGGATTTTTCTAAATGACATACATTATAATGAAATTACTGTTTCAAAATCAGAAATGAAATAAATTAGAGCAATGTTATCAGGAACTCACATCAGCACACTGAGAGCACGTCAAACCTGTCTTTACCTTGTACTATCTCAGCATCTCTGCAGAGGCAAAAAAAGTCTCCAGAGAATCCCTGGGCACAGCCTGGGAAGAATGCTTAGGGTGTAGGCACACTGGCTGTACTATAATCATCCTGGCAGTAATTACCGGCTTAAAAACAGTGACTAATGAATTAATGCACTGATCCATTACCTCTCTGTCCAGTAAAGGTGAGGTGGTAGTGATCACTCCTGTGTCTGGGTGTACGGCGAAGTGCTTTGGGTGATCTGGGATTTGCTGTAGAATTTTGTATTTCAGACGAGTATGTAGGGTTCCTGGTTCATCATTGTCTATGGCAGTCACTTGTCCCACCGAAGTTCCTGTTTAGATAAAGCTAGTACTGTCACAAATTTAAATCATAACATCATTGAGCTATAAACAAAAAACACAGGCATCGTTGCAATAGATTGTCAACACACACACACACACACACACACATACACACACACACACACACACACACACACCAGTGATGTTTACAGATAATCTGAATATTGTACAATGCTCGTGCAAACTTCCCCAAGCACCTCTTATTGGAATTTTAGCTAAGTGTATACTGTGAAAAGTGTGGCTTGTATTTTACACATAAGAAAATAAGACCTTTGGTAACAATGACTCCCAAACTCTTTTTCCCATCAACAATTGGCAGCTAACAGCAGTTCATGAACTGCTTTTAAATGGCGACTTCTCTCTTGCAGTACAACTTAGTACAATGTTTTATATAGCAAGGACTTTACATTTTATGTTTTAATAAGAGTGCTGAATTATTCATAGATGAAAGCAGTTGTTAATATGTGAGAGAATTGAATGCAATACAGCAGTCCATTGTTCAGAGGATATTCATAGACTGAACGTGAGAGTTTTCCGGTCACTTCTGAGAGAGCAGCATCAAATCTACACATGGACCCAGCAACAGAATGCAGAGAGCCATAACTAACATATCTTAGAAGTGTTTTAAACACTGGCCAGTTTTCTTACGTTCTCCCAGAGGCTTAGGGCACAATCTTGGCTTTGTGTATTCTCTCTAAATTCATGCTAGATTCCTTTTCCTAGAATTCTCCCCGGTGAATGAGAACTCAGCAATTCTTTCTGCACTACAATATTTCTATGATATCAAAAATTAACCTTAGGGAGAACTGAATCAGATAAAGTTTACCAGAATTATGGTCATGATATGAAAAGGAAAAGATATGAACTTACTTCAACTATAAGATCAAATTTAAGAAAACTTGCTCAGACCAATCTGATCCTTAATAGGAAAACCATTTCTAACAGGGAAACAAAAGATGAGTATAATCCAAAGTACCAAAACAACATGAAGTGAAATTATAAAATTAAACTTTTATTGAGTCAGTGTCTCTCTATGTAGCCAAGACTGGCCTTATAAAGTCATGATTGGCCTTGAGTATACACGTCACTGACCTCTTTTTTCTGGGTGCTGGGTTTTAAGGTATGTGCCACCATGCCTTGCAGTATTTTGAAGTGCAAATGATCTTCTTATTATGTCACTATAAAAATCTCAGGCCAGCAAGATGGCACAGTGGGAAATGGGGCTTGTTGCTGAGCCTGGTGATCTGAGTTCAAGACCCCAAATCCACTGTGCAAGGAAGAAACTCGTCCTTGACAGCCTCGTACACACACACACACACACACACACACAAATATACAGACACACAGACACACACACATACATGCACACACATAGGCACAAACACACAAATATACAGACACACATACACAAACACACACACATACATGCACACACATAGGCATACACACACACACACACATAAATTATAAATGTTTTTTAATGTGAACTCACCAGATCGGCAATTTTCAGGCACACTAAAAATTGTCAGTTTGGTTTCAAAATATGGGGCATTGTCATTGTCATCTTCAACCTTGAACAGCAAGGGCAGAGGGTAGTCTGGGGCATAGCCATCAACAGTGGTTGCATATCCATACACCTGGAAGGAAGAAAACATTATCAGCTAGTTCTTATGTGACAAATTCTGCACAAAAGGGGGCCCAGAGTAAGGCAAAGGGTGTTGTTTATAAACATCAGGCACAGGCATGTGTAGCTAAGAAATGATGCAATGTACAGAACACGTAGTCAGTGTGCACACACCATGTAGTTTCAGCAACCTTGAACAGTTATTTCTCATTATTCTCCTACCAAAGTCCCATGCACTCCCATTACCATGAGCTCAAAGTGCTCTCAGAATTGATCATGTGTCTTTTGACTTGTTAGAACATGGGTAGACCCATTGCAGTTATGTTTATAACAACTACTATCAAAACTTACAAACGTTTCAATTTTAATATACCCAGATACTTATCACAAGTATATCTGGGTGATATCTCTACCTGTATTTTCTATCACTAATACGTTTCTAATAAAATGCTAATAAAAACATAACATATTCCTATCCTAAACTACACAACAATAAGATAATCTTGATCCCAGCTGCCAGGATTTAATGCTTTTTCCCTCTAATTCTATACAGTTATTTTTGTACTCTCTTTATGTGGTTGGTGCATAGTGGATGTTCAGTAAGTAGCTATTGAATTAAACAGTCCACTATCCTAACTAACACTCCCATCCCCATCACCACCATTGCCATCATCACCACCATCACCATCACCATCACCATCACCATCACCATCACCATCACCATCACCACCATCATCACCATCACCATCACCATCACCATCACCATCACCATTGTGGTGGTATAAATGAGAATAGCTCCCAATGATTCCTATGTTGAGTGTTTGGTCGCACTTTGTGAACTGTAAGGAAGGATTCGTGTGTGTGATCTTGTTAGAGGAGGTTTGTCACTGGAGTGGGCTTCCAGGTTACAAAAGCCCATTCCAAGCCTAGTGTCACTCCCTCTGCCTGCAGCTTTCAGATCAGATGTGAGCTCTCAGCTATTGCTCCAGTGCCGCACTTGCCTGCCTGTGGCTACACTCCCCACCATGATGATTATGGACTAACCCTCTGAAACTGTAAGAAAGCCCCAAGTTAAATGACTTTTTTATATGTTGCCTTGGTCATGCTGTATCTTCCTATCAATAGTAACCCTAACTAAGAAACTGTCATCACCACCATAACTATCGTGGCTTATCATCACCATCACCACCATCACCACCATCACCACCATCATCACCATCACCAACATCTTCATACATAACCACCACCATCATCACACTACACCTTTACCGCCATATTTAGAACATTCAAATGTCACACTATCCAGCCTTCCAACAATTCCCCTCTTTTCCCCCTAGGTTATATGAATTTTTTTCTCAAAACGCTGGTCTTAATACTAGATGAAAGCATAAAATTATCTATTAGATTACAAATGCCCTCAAACATGAAGCTGGAGAGTCACAGGTATTTCCCTGAAACACCTAACACAGTTACACAGTTTTTAAGTAAAAAAAAAAACAAAAACAAAAAACAAAAAAACTTTCTATTCCAGTCAGTCATTTTCTCTTTTATAAAGACAAGTTACTCCTTATGCTTGAGCCTTCCATATTAATTCTTCTACCTTATCACAGAGGCATCACAGCATCCCCCTACCTTTTGCTTATGGTGACTTCTGCCTGTTTACTCTACCATTGGAGATCATGTTTCCTATATGTAGGACACACTAGTAGCTTTAAATAATAACATCTCATCCATTGATATTTGACTGCATATAAGGATGCTTTTACACCCACTTGTTTGGACTCAATGATCTTGCATCATATGCTATATTGGTTTTAGTTTTCACTAGTAATGAGTCTAGAATCCCTCCAAGAAATCCTAATCGAAATTGTTTCAAACAAGATGATTAAAACTAGGAAAGCTGTTGGTTCACAGTTCATGTGTTTCCACTAGTTCGGCTAGTTGTCTCTGTACTTTTTCCAGTCATAGTCTTGATATCTCTTGCTCATATGATCCCTCCTCTCTCTCTCTCTTGTCAATTGGACTCCTGGAGCTCTGCCTGGGACTTGGCCATGGATCTCTGCATCTGCTTCCATCAGTCACTGGATGAGGGTTCTACCATGAAAGTTAGGGTGTTCGGCCATCCAATCACCAGAGTAGGTCAGTTCAGGCATCCTCTTGACTATTGCCAGTAGTTTATAGTAGAGTCATCTTTGTGGATTCCTGGGGACCTCTCTAGCACTCTGCTTCTTCCTATTCCCATGGTGTCTTCATTTATCATGGTATCACTTTCCTTGTTCTCCCACTCTGTCCTAATCCAGCTAGGACCTCCCGCTCCCCTAAGCTCTGGTTCCCCCAACCCTTGCCCTCCATTACCCCTCCTCAGCCCCAGTATGCTCATGTAGATCTCATCCATTTCTCCATCGCTGGGCAATCCCTGTGTCTTTCCTAGGGTTGTCTTTACTAGCTAGCCTCCCTGGAGCTGTGAGTTGCAGGCTGGTTATCCTT